>MU117962.1:4644-28899 GCA_014904855.1 Thelephora ganbajun | reverse complement strand
AATATTATTATCGTATGCGTAGACGATTTGTTGGTCACGCACTTGAGTGATGCTCTGTATTTACACACGTGTACGTATGCTAGCTAATCACTGTAGGTTACCTTGTGTTCGATTACATATTCTAAGGCACAGCTCTGGTCTGGCAGTCATATATACAGTGGCGTCGCAATATCAATCTTAGCTATGTCACCCCCTGGATCATTGGCTTCACCGAAAAATTCGTCTGCATTCTTACTGCCGATCGCGTCAGCCGGTAAGGGAACTTGACTCTGTATCGCCACCATCCCCTGCCAGCCGGTCTACGACCACTCATATCAAATGAGATTGTCCAACGCCCTATCCCCTCTAGCGGATCTTCGTTATGCGATTGGAGCTTCGCTATGGCCCACCATTCTGGATATCTACAAGTCTCCTTCACTTTTCTTTCGTCCTGCGGCACTGTCCCAGGTTGTTATGGCCCATATATGGGTACTATTTGGTGACCCCACTGATGAGGGCGGTCGACCTACAAAGCAAAGGTTGATAACTCCCAACGCGTATGGGGTTGTCTTGGACGTCGGTGCTGGTGTGCCCAGACCCGCTCCAGACCGAGCTCTGGATGTTAACTTTTTCCATCCAGGTCATGGCCACACCGTAGGGTACCTTGATCGAAACAAAGTCACGAAATATCTGGCTTTGGAACCAAACACCCGGATGCACGCACACATCCGGACGTCCGCACACAGCGCGGGGTTTAACGAAGACGACGGGACGTTGGTCATTCTCTCCTGTGGTGCTGAGGATGTCCCGTCCATCCTTGAAGCTCTAAGGGCGACTCAACCTCCAGTCGATACAATAATATCCATCCTGACGTTCTGTTCCATTCCTTCACCCGAACGTACGATACGGAATCTCGTCCGAGATGTCTTGAAACCCGGTGGCCAACTCCTTTTCTACGAGCACATGTTGAGTCCTCGCGAAGATGTTGCTTGGTGGCAGCGGGCCTGGGCTCCAATATGGGCTATGCCCTTCGATGGGTGTAGGTTAGACAGACCCGTCCATTCTTGGATCGATGACTTGACTCTAACAGAAGATAATGGTATGGAAACGAGTGCGTGGAGTGAACGCATGTTATGGGGGAAAGAGGGGGAGGATGAAGAGAATCTTTGGTGGCACCAAGTTGGGAAGTTTGTGAAACAGAGTTGACATACGGGACTAGGACGAAATAAACAATGTATTGAATGACTATCAACTGTTGAACCCTCGCTCTGCTTTGAGCAGGTCAACTCGCGTTCGATCTCATCATCATCCATAATCTTGGCCTGTTCCGCCTCGCCGGCTAGGTGGGTCGTCAAGTCAACATCCTTCACGACTTCAGTCACGATGTGAAGTGCCTCCATCGTCTCGTCGACCTTGTCGCGTTGGAGGGATGGGTGCGAAATAATTGTGCAAAGGGTTACAGTGGAGGATTCGTGGAGTTTCATGATCTGCGAGCAAGAACTCAGAGGCTGAATGTCAAGAGAGTCCGTCTGAGGTGGGATCACCTCAACGTCTCCTGCGGCGTACTCAACAGTCCAGAGCATAGATTCTAGGTTTTCCAGAGCTTTGGAACCTCTGACCAGGATGTCTTCTAGTTGCTTCCTTGCCCTGAGGTGACCCAATGTGGTCTCTCCGGCCCTGTTTCAATACAGAGGATGTATCCCCTAACCAACTACAGAACGCGAGTAAGAGTAGGAACAACCATCAACAGTAGGGATGACCAGAGGTGTGCGGGTTAGGTGATGAAAGTACAAGAAAGGTTTGGGGCGTGCACAACAGAGGGCGAGATATTCGACACGGGGGAAGAGGAGTTAAGGGAAACTGTGACAAGAGTTTGTGTGAGGAAAGCACGGAGGATGAGTGCGCTCATCCCCCAAAACGGTGGGTTGGTGGGAGGAGGGAGTGAAGTGTAAAAGCCAGAGGCGGGAGTCGTTCATGATAAGACCGTCCCAGAAGAGATGCGAAAACCAGGGTCTTGCCAGCTCCGGCTGGGAGAAAGACCCCGATCTTCGTGGAACTTACCTCCCCGCCTCTGAATTCGAGGCCGGGTTCCAGCCTATGATGTGGAACCCTCCTTGAGATCGTCTATGCAGGATTCAAGATACGCCTCCTGGTAGGGCCGCAACCGCTTCAGCGCACTGGTATGAGCATGGTGGAGATGTAGGACCCTCAGGATGAGCAGCCTCTATCGAATTGATCTTGCCAAGAACACGATGGGCCACGCTTAGATTTCCTATAATAAGTGCTTCACGCAAAGGATTCGCACGCTGCCAATGTTTCGGGGCTGAATATCAGATTCCGGTCTGGAACTACCGTCAACAATGTTAGCCGTCACGTTTGCAAGCATCTGAAGATCACGGTCACTCTACCACACACGAAAGGCGAAAGGAAAAAAAAGGGGGGATTCGGACAACACAGGATACAGACTAAGTGGCTTCAACGAGCAGGGGAACGAAACACACAATAATGTGCGGTTACAGGAGGTCAACCAGTACAAGAAAACATCCTTGGGAAATAAAGAGGGTGGTAGCAGTAGTGAGGGATGCTGCGTTCAGGATTGGGATATCCGTCCGGGCGCGGGATCTGTTGTTTCTGGAAGGATACGTCCGGGTAGACTTGTGATATGACGTCCAGTACTCTGAGCTGAGAATGGATAATTGATAGGCGTAGGGAGTGGCGCTATTTCTAGGAACTCGCCGTTGAAATCCGAATGGCCAGAGGTAGCCGGTTTTTTCATTTCCTCTTCGATGTCCCGGAGGAGCACTCTACAGGCCTCTAGACCCTCCACAGCTCCAAGCCTCTCATAAACATCAGCAGCGCGCAATGCCTCAGACTTTGCCTCTTTGAACCTGCGTTGTTCATACCAAACCAGAGCCCGGAACTCCATCGTGAGACCAAGGTAATATGGGCTGTTGGCCGCGTGTGACTTGGCGCATTCAGCGTGAACATGTGCGTCATCGAACCTGCCTTGATGGAAAAACAGCCGCGCAAGGGAGTCGTTAACCAAAAACAGCTGGTCAGCCCAGTTGGAAGAAGCAATTGCGAGGGCTGTCTCGAAATGACTGATGGCCTTCTCCGTCTCGCCCTTGGATTGACATATATTACCAAGGAGACGATGACATTGGCAGATCTGAAATTGGTTGTTGATGTTTGAGAAGAGTTCGATGGCTCGTGATCCAGCCGTTTCCGCGGCGCCGAGTTGCCCATCGTCACTCAACAACCAACCAAGCGATCGTAAAGAATGTGCTTGTCCAGATGTGTTATTGTGTCGTTCGTAAATTTCCAACGCTTCCTTTGCTTGCGGTATCCCTTCCGCATAGAGGCCCACTCGCAGGTTTGCATTGGATAGTGACATCAATGTTTCAGCGACTTGAAGGTCGTTCCCCCGCACCCTCCAGAGCTTCACGGTGTGAACAAGGAGTCTTTTGTGCTCTGCGAGGTTTCCGACTGACTCGAACAATCGTGAAAGGTGAGACAAGCATTTTGACTTGGAGGGATGGGTATCTGGAAGCCCCCCGACCTTTGGCCCTAGCACAACCAGCCGCATTTTGTGCCAATAGAGGTGTCTCATGAAATTAGCACAGGCTGGCCAGACGTCATCCGAGTTCGTGTCAACAGATGTGAAGACATCCAGCAGGTGCTCGACGTTCACATCCTCTGACATGATCCACCGCGCCTCCTCAAACCCAGGCTGGCCGGGGTTAACCTGAACTGACAATTGGCGGAAGTAATGGTTCTTGGTCGTGTGGAGAATTCCGGACTTTTTGGGGAAAGGTAGTCTCGAAGTGGTGCCAACATCGTGATGAAGCCGTTTCTTCGATACGTCAGAGAAAGAAGACAGAATTTGTCGAAAAAGTCCTTCTTGTCGGAGATCGTGGGAAACAACCAGTCCAGGTTCTCGTCGACGCCTTGAGGGAAGGCGATGACACCAAGCAGATCGCGGGCACTGGGGCCAAGTTCGTGGAACGTTGGCGAAGCCAGCGAAAGTTCGATCGTCGCTGCCAGGCTCTCCTTGTAGTCCGTCCGAAGTACCCTCGTGCGGTGCACGTCCCATTCCATCGCCAATCGATCGTAATCCCACATGTTGCGCGATGCGACCGTAGCCAGTAGTGTGATCGAAAGCGCATGGAAGTCCAATCGTCTGACCAGGTCGGTGATGACATCAGACCGTCCATCATTATCGTAGATGCCATAGAAGATGTCGCATGCCGATTCCATTGACAGTGTGGGAATGATTGGACGTTTGCAGCGTGGGGGGACGGTGCGGATCCGCGAGGTGATGCCAAGGCAGACGTTGCTGACCCGGCTCAGCTCCTCCACCACCGTGTATATCTCCCGGGCCTCTGTCCCCTCTGGATCGAGGATTGATTCAGCATTGTCAAGGAACAGGATCATCCCCCTTGAGCATAGGAATGGTCGTAAAGGAGTCAAATCCTCGGGGTTTTCGATGCCTGCGCCGATGACCTTGGAGAGTCGACCGAGGAAGTTGGCACGCGAAGCAGGGAACTGGTCGCAGCGGATGAATCGCCGATTATCGCCAAACCGTTCCTTGATGCGATCGTGATGGAGGACTGTCAGGGCGATGGATGTCTTGCCAATCCCGCCGGCACCGATGAGAGCGATTGGTGTCAGGGTTCCTGCCAGACCAACAATCTCCTCGATCAGCTCGTCACGTCCGAGGCAGGTCACCGGCGGCAAGGGAGGCAACTCTCCAGGGGGGATGCTATGTAAATGTAAGACTGTGGACCTGTGATGTTAGACATAGCTGACCTGGCTTGGGTCTGGGAAACGGTGAACACTTTTTGTTAATGGATAGAAAATCACACTTACGGAGTGATGTTGACTGTCGGTACCTGCTTGACCCGTCAGCGCGTTGCGATGCATATCCGCGACCATCATGCGGGTATCAATTATAAGCTCGGTCTGAACGGGGCTCTTAGCGATTGCCGAATAGAAATGACTGAACATACGTTGAAGACGTGCAGGAACCTGTTGAGATCTACTTTCCATGTGGCAATGGACTTTCTATCATCTTTCGCGTGGAAGCGTTGAGAGAACGCATTTCGTTTGCCCTGCTTGACGATCTTCTTCTGGATTTCGGCCACAGTTCTACGGTTGAGAACTTGGTGAGTAGATCGCCCAGTGTGCGGATCGCTGGCTCAACTCACGTAGTCAATTGTTCGATTGCTTCGAGCACGGGCTGGCTGAGCTCTTCTGATCGTCTCCCGCTCATCGCCCGCTCAAGGGCTTCGCAGATGTCGGTACAGGATGACTCAAGCTCGATGTAATCCTGTTCTTTGGCCGTAGAGTCCTGGATACATGTGAATCGGAAGCTCGTTGTCGCAGAACAGGAGGAAACGTACCCTGATCATCGTCCGGAGGGCACTGACGGAACTGAACACGGCCTTAACTGGTGCAGCATTCGTGGCCTCCATGATCGCATTCAGTGATGAGGAGGCGCCGTCCCGTGACTCTGTATCCGCCGTCGAAACTCGAGGTAGCTGCGAGAAAACGGTGCGGCACGCGGGTTGTGAGGAAGAACCCGAATCCTGATGGGGATGGGCGGCCATTTTACCATGACACGCCTCGTGCGAATGGAGCCTTTTGATGAAAGGAATTGTATGTGTTTGAAGCGCTCCGAAGTGCGTGTAATTGCTCGGTTTCCGGCATTCCCTGTACCCCCATCGGGTCGGCCGTGAATCAACGCCTGGACGAGTGCTCAGAGCAATGTTCACAGTAATTGAATCTGCCCAACCGACAGCACGCTTAGCTTCCTCCGTGTCTTGTTCGAACTGTTTGTGGATGGCGCCCTCTGTAAGGCCACCGATTATGCGGGTGGCCCAGTAACCGTGCTAGACCAGGGTACCTGGGTGACCACCCAGGCGCGTAGGTGAGAGCGTGAAAAGGCAACGGACATTATGGCTCAGGTCGGTTCCCACGACAGCTATAGTATCTCAGAATGTAGAAGTCTTTTAAGCATGAACATCTTCCTTCACCGGCCCAGCCCTTTCTGGTTGTGCTTCAGGAACATCTATTGGAGCCTTCACCTCCCCCAGTCTCTCCTCGAGCCGCTTCAACTCTTCCAATGCTTCCCGTTCTTCAGCCACACGTTTCTCGTCCTCAACATCTTTCACCAACCCACACAAAGCTAGTGAGGCAGGAAGAAAGACGGTCGATCTCCAACCACGTGTTATTAAATTCCTCAAGTTCCCGCTGCCCTCGTGGGTCCCACTGGGCTATCGGCACACCATGTCCCCCGGGACCTAGAATTCATGAAGGCTCAAAGCCTCGCACGTCGGAATTTCCACAGCGACCTTGAGAGCCGCACGTAAATAAGCAGTTGTAGCTATCGCCACCTTATTAATAGGGTAAGGCTACCACGACTGTGCGCTTGCGATCACTCACCACCACTTGGATCGCCACCACCCCGCCCTCCGTCGATATGTCTCAACACTCGAACCTCGAACTCGTGTTCCGCACCCCTCAAGAAATCCAATCATCGAAGACGACACTGGATCAGTGGAAAAACGACCAAGCTAGGATTGGTGCCCTCCAGACGTTGTCTGTCAGGTCTCGGAATCGTAAACCTGATGGCCTGGCATATCAGGACCTAATCAACTCTTTGATTAAGTTTTTTGAGTCTGGAAAGAGCCGTCTCCCTAGCTTTCAGACCCTCAAGTAAGTTTCTTCAGGTTTGGTCATACCGATCTCTTGAAGATATTCAATCGCACTCCTAGATGGGAGGTCGATAAGGAATTTCCCCCCTCGCTGCTCCGCATATTCGAAACGAATCACCCATCATGGACCATCCACCTCCACAACACCCCAGATTCCATTGCTGTATTGTCGTCTCCAGCAGTGACTTCGCTCACCGTGGAGTTGAGGCAGGAATATATATCTGAGAACAAAGCCGCCCTCTCCAACGTCCAGAGTGCAATCCAGAGCTTGAAAACCCTCAAGAGGCTGCACCTATACGTTAATGTGCACGGATGCGCCCACTACTCCTACAGCACCGACTTTCCAGAAAATGGCGGGACATTCCCTCCTCTCGAGGAACTCGTCCTGGAGTGGTTCAAGATTACTCAGAAGGGTGGGGAGTACTGGCTGAGGGCAATGGATTGGTCGCATCTGCGAGTCCTAGATTTCCGTGAGGGGTCAATCTCAACCCCGTTCCTCTTACTCCTACTTCCGATCGCGGACAAATTGCCCGCCCTGGAGAGCCTCGGGCTGAACTTACCATTCTGGAAGGAGGAGGATGTTCGGGACCAGAGGAATGATCCACATTCCTCTTTCTCGCTCACAAGGCAGCTGTTCCTAACGGCTCAACCCCAGTCCTTACGCGATGTTCGGATTCAAGGATACTACCGGTCACTTCTACCAGACATCCTCGATCGCCACGGTGCATCGCTCAAAAGTCTTTCGCTTCACGAGACAGAAACTTCGAGTCAAAACAACCAGAGGATCCCTCTCTCTCTGGAGGAACTGCAAGAAATCTGGACCAAGTCCACTGGTCTCGAGGGACTAGCCCTTGATGTGAATATATCGAAGGGACATAAATGGGTAAGTGTTCTTTCTGGAGCCCGACACACCGTACTCACCTTGTAATCTGAAAGCCTGAGAATATTGTCGGCACTATAGCATCTTCGAGGTTCTCCTCACTGGGGAAACTGACGGTGTTCTCTCTCATCGGAATTAGCGGAGAAATGATACAACAACCGAATGGGGAGCGTGGGTTTGCACCAGCCACGACGGAAGAAGACGCCCGAAGCCTATCCTCGTCTCTTTCCGCGACGCCCCTGAAAGAAATTACGGTACGAATAGGCGAGGAGCGGACCATCAGGGGCAGACCCGCTTATTTTGTCTTATGGGAAAACAACAATCGCAAGGTCTTGACAATGAGTAGGGAGAAGGACGGATGGGTGCTTTCTTCGATTAGGACTGGCCACGAAATTTAGTTTACCGTCAGATCTAATACCACACTTAGCCTCCCACAACTCGAATGCGTTCCCCTATCCGTTTTCCCCGCTTCACAGTAACGCGAAGAGCCTTGAACACTTACCTCTGAATCGGAAATGACTCCATAACCAATCACTCGAGTCAACGAGATGCTGCCTGTTCGAACCAAAGACAGTCCTGGCTGGACTTCATCCCGAAGAACCTCCATCACTTTGGAAGGGGGCATGGTGAATCTGGAGTCGGCGGTTCTCCGAGAACACCTTATCTTATCCCCCCACCCAGTGAAAGCGCCAGCTCTTGACATTGTAATGCTAGTTGTCCCTGATGTTGACCCCAGTCTACGGAGGCCTCATCAAACAAGTTTTGTAACGATCACGCAACGGGTGCAGGAACGATGCAATACCAGCGGTGAAGTCATTTCATTCCAATACCCACATGGATAAATCGTACAACATGCAATGCATACCAGAGGCAGAATGAGGGCAGAAAGTTTAACCGCGCTTCTTTGACACACCAACGGTCTTTCCACGACGGCCTGAACGGCGAGGGAAAGGGTGGATCAGAAATCCTCGCGAGGAAAAAAAGGCAGGATATCGACGCACCGGTGGTCTTGGTGTGCTGACCCCTGACGCGGAGACCCCAGGAGTGCCTCAGACCACGGTGAGCCCTGATCTTCTTTAATCTCTCAAGATCCTCACGAAGTTTGGAGTCGACACCGTTGGACAAGATTTGTGAGTTCTTGCCATCCACGATATCTTTTTGCCTATTCAAGAACCATGTTGGGATTTTGAACTGGGTGGGGTTTTGGATGATGGTAACAAGGCGCTCAAGCTCATCCGAGTTGAGCTCACCGGCACTGGTGACGACAAGCCGTGAGCTCGTGTCATCCCTACGGATTCGGAAGCGACGTACCGCTTGTTCAAATCAACATCGGCCTTCTTGCAAACGATGTTGGAGTATCGCCTACCAACACCCTTGATCTCGGTCAAGGCGTACATGACTTTGCGCTTTCCATCGACGTTGGTGTTCAACAGACGGAGAATGTGCTGGTGACCATGCACTTTAGTACAATTCCTGAGGGGTAAGCGGGTCGAGTTACCTGGAATTGCTGGTGAGATTCTGGGACGACGAGGGACATGGTGGTGGGAGGTGAAGATGTCTAGGCAAAAATCCCACGTTAGCCCATCCGAATGCAAACCAACCAATCCATCCACATCCACCCTGTTTTGTCTGGTGGATCGGACCCAGAATGACCACAGGGGGGAGTCCCTCTAGTACGGGGAACGAAACTCACATGGATGTCTTCGGGGACGACGACGAATGGGGGCGTTGGTCTGTTTGGTGATTGCTGGTAGCCTCTGACCCTAACCCTAAACTTGGCTTCATGGAAGTTGCCGAATGATCAACGCCACGGCTGAACGCCAACTTGAACTTGAGAGAGGATGGTGAACTGTTCTAAGTTGCTAACTATACTGTACGCTCAAAACAACCCCGGAATGTCTATGGATATATTATATATTTACCGATAAGATGAGAAATATGACTTAGCAACCGAAACCGCCTCCTCAACTCTCCCTGCCTCTACGCCAACGCCCTGTGCGCTATCATCCTTCCCGCCAGCCTTTCCGCCGACAATCTCAGAGACCTTCGTAGCCCACTGGCGAGCGTCCAGACCTTTTGATTTCAGCGAGGGAGGGACGAAGTTTACGTGAACCACCTTGTCGCTTTCAGAGTCAACACTGAAGACATACAAGGCCTTGCTTAACTTCCTTCCCTGAGCAACAAGGCCCTGAAGGATCTTGGCATTACCCTGGGCGTCGACACTGGCAATGTAAGAGTCCGCACTCTCGTTGTCCTTGAAGTGGTCGACGAATGCATCGACGACGACCTTCGTCGCAGCTGCCTCTTTGTCCTTGACTTCCTTGTCGAAAGCTTTTCGGAGTGTGGTGGCCCGTTCCTTGAGCTCGGCCTTTTTCACAGCAGAGAAATCAGCCTGACCCAGTTCGATGGCATACGCCTTAAGCTGAGCATCCTTTTCCTTTCCGCTGAGCTGTTCGATCTTGTCCAACTTCATTTTCAGGTCATCGGCGAGCCGTGTAACTTCAACCGCTTCGTGTCCAGTGACAGCGATGATACGTCGAATCCCCTTCGCAATGCCGGATTCTTCAAGGATGACGAAATCCTTGATGTCTCCTGTCTTTGCAACATGGCTGTTGGCATGGGATGTCAACATGGTGTATGCAGTCACTCTGGTACCACTTACGTTCCACCACAGAATTCAACGCTAGTACTCCTCCACTTGACATTCTCGATATCCTTCAGGATTTCCTCCACCTCATATTCGAGCGTAACTACCCTAACTGGGTCGGGGTACGCCTCCCCAAAGACGGCACGCACCCCAGGTACATTGTGAGCGGTCTTGAGGTCAACCTCCTTGCTGAAAACTTTGACGTTGCGTTTGATCCAATCCCGACTCAAGCTCTCGATCTTTTCGATATCCGAATTCGCGATACCTGCCTTGTGGGAGAAGTCGAAACGCAGTTTGGTGGGGGCAACGAGGGATCCCTTCTGGTCAATGTGGTCTCCGAGGACTTCTCGAAGGGACCAGTTGAGAATGTGAGTGGCAGTGTGGTTATTCCTGAGCGGCCACCGACGTAGCTGCATTCAAAAGTGAGTAACTAACCCCTCGGAGATGTTAATGAGACGCACTTCGTCATAAGATGAGACAACTTCGTCACAGACTTTCAGTTGGCCGTACTTCAAATGGCCGATATGCAGGACGTAACCGCTAAACACTTGCACGTCTTCCACCTCGAAGTCGGTAACACCATCTATGACAATGTTTCCGGTGTCATACTCTTGACCACCAGCTTCGGCGTAGAAACTCGTCTTGTCCAAAAGGATACCGAAAGTGGCGCCTTCAGGGAGGTCAGAGGTCGATGACAGGAACTTGCGATCATGGTAGATAGCCTTCACAGTGGCATCGGTGTTTCCGAGAGCTTCCGCGACGGTGAGTTCGGACTTGATGTCGGGTGGATTGTACAACTCACCAAACTTAGCAGAGTCGTCGGTCTTTGGAACATCAGGATTCTTCTCCAGGCTTGCAAGATCATGGACGTCAAGCTTGACAGCGTCCTTCTTGCCCTTCCTCGACGACGCCTGACTAGCAGCCTTTGACTGCGCTTGCGCCTTCTCAAACTCGTCGTTGTTGATCGTAAGTCCGAGTTCTTCCGCCATAAGTTGTGTCAGATCGACAGGGAAGCCATATGTGTCGTATAACCGCCAGACATCGTGGCCGTTGAGCTCTCTGAGGCCTTGGCCCTTCGTGCGCGTCGCATACTGATCAAAAAGTTTCTCTCCTCGATCCAGCGTGCGCGAGAAAGATTCTTCCTCTTCATCAAGGATCTCCTTGATATCAACAGTCTTCTTCGTAATCTCGGGGAAGAATGGGCCCTAATAACATCCTGGGTCAGCTTACTTAGTTAAGGCATGCGGGTTTTAGGTGAGGGTACCATCTGTTCCACAACCGTGGGCATGAGGGAGGAGAAGAACGCCCCGATGTTGACCCCAAGTTTCTTCCTCGCGTACCGAGCACCTCGACGAAGAATTCTGCGGAGGACGTATCCACGACCAACATTGTTAGGCACACCGCCATCGCTCAACGCGAAGGTGAGAGTCCGGACGTGATCAGCGACGACACGGTACGCGGTATCGATGTCATCGGCGTCCTCTGCACCAAATTTGCCCTGGTATGGCCTGACGCCAGTCAATTCCTGGATTTTGTTGAATATGGGGATGAAGACATCTGTGTCGTAATTTGAACGTTTGTTCTGAATAACGGAGACGAGCCGCTCGAAACCCATGCCAGTGTCAACGTGTTTTGATGGGAGTGGTTTTAGCGAGCCATCCTCCTCACGGTTGAATTGGATAAAAACGTTGTTCCAGATTTCCAGGACATCTGGATCATCTTTGTTGACGAGGTGCGCGGCATTGCGACCACCTATCCGGTCATAATGGATCTCGCTATAATCATTGAGTCCGCATACAAGCAAGCAAAATCTCATCAGACTTGCCTACACGGACCGCATGGTCCAACCGCTCCCATCTCTATCAAATGAACCGTCAAGAACTGCGGTAGTCAGTCAAGGTGTAGTAGTCTCACCCCAGAAGTTATCCTTCGCGTTTCCGGGCAGGATGTGGTCTTCCGGAACACCTTGCTGGGTCCAGTACTCCTTCGCCTCCAAGTCTGGTTCAAGCGAGTTCTTAGGGTCGCCCTCGAAGTATGTGACGTATAGCCGGTCTTTAGGCAACTTGTAGACCCGTGTCAGCAGATCCCACGAATAGAAGATTGCTTCTTTCTGCATCATAGGTCAGTGTACCGCCGAAGAATACTTCGAAAGATAGAGGACCTTGAAGTAGTCTCCGAATGACCAATTTCCCAGCATCTCGAAGAATGTATGGTGATAAGAGTCCTTGCCGACATCATCCAGGTCTGAGAACATGAAATTGTAAACGGAGGTTGTGGATGGGGAGGTGCTGTTGCGTACCGTTGTGCTTCCCTCCGGCACGGATACACTTCTGACTATTATGGGCACGCTTGAGTGTCGCCATATCTGAGTGAGGGTCGACCGTTCCTAAGAATATTGATTTGTACTGGCCCAACGACTCAGCACCGATCCTGCCAGCAGAGCAGAGATGAGGACTCACCTGGTTCATACCAGCGTTCGCGAACAGTAGCGTTGGATCGTCATATGGGATCGTGGATGAGGAGGGTACAAAAGTGTGGTTATTTTTCGCGAAATAATCGAAAAACTCCTGCCGAATCCTGACGGACGACCAGGTGGAGGGATCGTCTTGGGAGCTGGAGGACATTTTCCGAAGCAGCAGGGACGTTGTGCGATCGAGATATCGCAACGGTGGATGGCTCCTGCAGAGATATGCTGTGGCTAATCTGACTCGTCCGGCCAAGGGGATCATTTGGCCGGAGTTTGACCAGCCACGTGTCGAGGTTCGGTCGGAACGGGTGGGAACGAGCTTGGCTCGCTTAGATTAGATCGTCTTCTCACTCGACCGTCAATAAGCGACAATGCAGCCGCGAACGGTGCACGGGTAGCTTTGGAGACACTGTGATGTTTTTCGCTGTTTTCTGGGGGAATTATTCAAGAGAAAATTCACGACACGCGACCTACAATTTGTGCATATCAACCGAGCCTTTGAATTTGAGCAGCGGGATCCCATCTCCTGATTTAAGACCGCACCCAAGGCTTAATTCTCTTCTCATCTGCTCCCGAACGGAGTATGCATAACGTTTACCCGAGACTCTGGGGTCTTCACTCCAAGCCAGAGTCTGGTGACATCCTGCACGTGATCGGTGTCGCGCCAACGAGAATTCAAGTTCCGATTCACACTCCAGTTTGAACGTTGAACAATCAGTCCGCATTCAAATCCGCCTCCGTCTGACCACCCAGCGGTTCTTCTTGCATAAACGGCCATGCGCGCAAAGGCTGTTGAACTGACTGTGAGCCTCTTTTCTCCCAGCCTATCTGTCTCACCTACTGATTGAACGGAGTCCAGTGTAACTCAGTGCAAGATCTGAACTACCATTTCGCCACCATCGGAGAACATCTTGCTCTGCCAGAGTCCGAAGAGACATGGGACAAACTTACATCGGCACTCACGCGTCTCAAGTCTCTATCTGAAAATGGGGCTGCTGAATTTCCCTCCGAACTCACCTCACTGATTCGAGGCGTCGCCAGGCCTCTCATAAACTGTATCAACTCCGAACGCTCAAAACTCTCCGGAGTCTCCCTGGAGCTGTTTGCTTCCCTTGGCCAGTCACTTCAATCGTCGTTTGCTCCACTCATCCCCGTTTTTATTCCCACCCTTCTGTCACAATGTATGCGGTCAAATAAGGTCTTCTCTGCTCGGGGGAAGGCGTGTGTTGTCGAGATCATCGGATCCACGAGGCTAACCGGCATCCTTACATACGTTCTCAACTCCGTCAAGGACAAGTCCATCGCCATGCGATTAGCGGCGGCAGAGGCTGCTTTGGCTTGTTTGAATGTCTGTGATCCTGAAGAGTTGGTGAAAGGCGTTCGCCAGGGAGAAATCGAGAGCATTATCAAGGCCACCATTCAGGATGCCAATGGTGATATCCGCAAGACGAGCAGGAAGATGTTTGAAGCATATACCATCCTGAATCCGGATCGCATTGATGCGTACGTTTCTACAGAAATCTCTTGAATCCTATTGATGGAGATATAACAGGTTTGTTCAACCTCTGAGCCCTACGGCGAAGAAGTACCTGAACATCAAACCAAAAGAGCAATCCCGCTCAGATACCAACTCTCAATCGCATGCGGGCATCGCACCGTCGCGGTCAACGCGACTTGTACCATCCTCCCAGTCATCTGCCAAGCCGATTCCCAAACCTGTCCTCCCATTACTACCCTCGCATCCTATCCGACCCACTTCTGCCCTTTCCCAGCACTCTACCCATAGCATCACCAGTACTGCGCTCTCAACGACATCTACCCGAATAAACACAATATCCCAAACGCGAGTACAGGTGGTCACGCGACCAGGCCCAAGCCGGATTATGAACCAACCACCACCACGGAACGGTGGCATTACCCGTGTCCAACCAGGGATCGTGTCTATGCCAGGGGATGTACCCAAGGTGCACACCGGACCTAGAAGGATAACGATAGTCCCTGCCCCGATCCCCAAAGTCCCTGTCCAAGCGAGTTCAGTGCCTGAGAGACCGAAGAGCCGTGTGACAACGAAGGTTCCACCTATGATCTCTTCCCAATCGAATTCCAAGGTTTCCTCTAGACCTCCGGTGACCGAGAATTCGAGAAAGGAATTTGGAGTCACAAAGCCAGCATCAACTCGATCTCAATCCCAAACGAGGACAACTAAGCCTAGTCAAGCGGAGAAAACAAAGGAAGTATCCCAGGCACCACCACGAAGCAGGGCTCGAACGACCTCCAGCGCACGGCCTCCTTCAAGGATGGACTTATCCAAATCAACACGACCGTCATCAAGAACTGATTTGACCAAGTCAACACGGACAGGAGCTACCGCCACCACCAAGGTTCCTGACCAGCGCAAGCGTCCTGAGCATCAACTAGTACATTCTGAGGATTTCAAGGGAACCGTGCCTGCCGTTTCTGTTCCTTTACCTCCTTCGCCGACTCTCCCGCCGACCTCAACTACCGACTCACTACCCTCGCTCAAGCTCGAGACGGAGGTCGAATTCGTACCTCCAGTGACTATGTCTCCAAGAAAGACTACCGCAGAAACGAAGGTCGTTCACGCATTGAAGATGGGTCTTCCTCTACTAGGCTCTCCTCGACACTCTCCGCCGCCGACAACCAAGGTTGAGGATGTTCCGTTGCGCGTCGCGACTCCAGAACCCGCGGAGCCAGAGGAGTCAACGCAAGAACCTGCTCAGGTACAGGAACCGACTATCCAAGTGGTCGAGGAACATGGCCCCGCTCCCGTTCTCGTGGCGGAACAACCAACAGAACCCCTGCCTGTACTTGTCCATCTCGTTGCCGGGCCATCCACGCCACTCAGAATGAAAGGGAACGAACGAACGAACAAGGTTGGGGATCTTGTCGCTCATTTTGAAGACGCAAATCGCCGCAAGCCAGATCGTCCCTCGAGGATGGTCGAGCAGACACCGATTTCTGCTCTAGTGTCGACTATCCGGAAGGGCTTTGAGGATATGAAGCCCTTACCTGCTTTGGAAATAGTTGAAGAGGGTGATTCTATCAGCATTACGCCACCTCCAAGACCCATCGGTGGGCTCAAGGTTGGTGGTGTGAAGGGGTTGAACATTCGTTCAAAATCTGGACTTGGAGAGAGGACGGTATTGACAACGATGCAACTGAATAGCTGACATTATGATATAGAGGGTCTATTTTATCGCCATCTATCCATCCCTTGTACTGAACGCAGTCGTTAGTGCTTATGAGCTATATGACGGACAATGGTTTCTTCATAGGATTGCACACCTGTACTGATCAATGCGTGAGGAACTTCCGACCCTTAGCCCGGCGACGAACGAGTATCTTCTGACCGGACACGCTCTTCTTCCGTGCCAAAAAACCGTGTCTTCGTTTTCGAACACGCTGTGATGGCTGATATTCTGTCCCTCGTGATTTCCAACGGACTTGCTGAGCAGCCACCTGGAATGGTGTCAGGAGGGGTTGGACACGGTTCGCGCCGAAGAAAGAGAAGACGAATGGGAGGGTTGCTGCGGAGGAAACGGTGGTTGTCCTGGCCGCAACGGTTGGCAGCCTCGCAAGAACGGACAGCGAGGGGTTGAGTGCGGGAGGCGCGGCGGTGAGCAGCCTTGCGAAGGACTGTAGAAGACGAGGCATGGAGTGATCGGCAACTCCCGATCGTTGGCCAACTTGCAAGGTCAGCCATGTCAATGTATGCGTCGACGAACCAGAAACCCCGGTCGTCTGGGATCCCAACTCCAGGTCGGCCCAGTACAGGGATACCGACACCAGGAAGGCTCCGTTCCGTCTCATCCGCGGGTTCGACTGCCCAGAGCTCGTCCTTGACCCCGGTCGATGACACCACATACATATCCCGCACTCTTGCCGATGCTATCAAGGCCAATGATCCCGCCCAACACCGTACCAGCACCTCTAGTCATAACCCTACAACCCTCTCACCATCCTCGTCTTTGTACAACTATTCTAACGGAAAGTCCATCTCCAACAGACCCTCATCCTCAGCATCCTCCGTCTCGGCAGTCAGCTCCGTAAACAGCAGAATCTCCTCTTCTCAGAACCACCCCACCCCCGCGCGTTCTGCTAGCAGACAATCGAACGTTCACGGTCGAAGCGTTAGTCGGACCGGGAGACAGTTTGAGATCGGTGATGACGTGAGGATCGAGTCTTTGGGATTTGAAGGTGTCCTGCGCTTCGTCGGACCGATCGAAGGTAAACCAGGCGAATGGGCGGGTGTAGAACTTGGTGGAGGCTTTGCGGGCAAGGGAAAAAATGACGGAAGTGTAAACGGGTAAGCTATGCCTCCGCCGAACGCGATCAAACGATCCTGATCTGCGACTCTGATCAGCATAAAATATTTCGTCTGTCCTCCGAAATGTGGCGTATTTGTCGCGGTTGATAAGCTCTCGCCACCGGCGGTCCGCACTAGCATTATTTCTCGACCATCCTCTGTCGCTTCTGTACGCAGCAACAGCGGACGCGTCACCCCGTCTTATTCAGGGAGAATAACTCCCTCAACATCCAACGGACGTGTCACGCCTTCCTTCCCCATCGGAAGGGCAACTCCTTCACAAACCAACTCGCGGGTTGGTCTCTCTATACCTACTGGTCGCACAACTCCCGCAAACCGTCGAGCCACTGCCGGTCCATTCACGACACCTAAGACCGTAACGAAACCCTCTATCCCCACCAGCAAGATCACCCCTGGATCACGAGCATCCAAATATGTCGGTGTAACCGCTACTCAACTTCGAAAATCGCCTGGCATCCCGCGTAAACTTCCTACGGGCAGAGAGAGTCCCACAAGAAGTGTCACTCACTCGATAGCTTCTCCGGTACGAAGTGTGGGGACCGGCTCCCCCTTCAATACTCCCAAAATCTTTGGCTCGCGCTACGATGACGCGACGATCACTGGTTCCCCTACGTCCAAAACGAAGTTGTCATTGAAAACTCCTAGACCTAGGATACCCAGCTCTGTAGCAATGCCTCCACCCTCATCCCCTTCCCTATCAACGAGGGTAGGTTCTATGGGTGATGATGATGATGATGATGGTCTACCCCCTTCGGCGTCCCTCCAGAGCCTGCACGCTGCCCGTATGCAGCGGACGATCAGCGCCAGTTCTGTGGGTCCTGGCTCCCCTCGACCAAGTTCCGCAGCTAGTTCCACTGCGAACGACTGGGCGCGACAACAAGAATTGATGACAGAAGATATCGCGAGGCTTCAGTCCCGTTTAGACGCGTTGGAGTACGAGAACGAGGAACTGAGACAAAAAGCTGACGCTGCAGAGGCTCTCGCTACCGTTTCATTACAGTCCAGGGCCGCGTCCTCCTCAGATTCGTACACTACAGCAAATTCCCCGATGATCGACACTACACCCGCGGCAGACACCTCCGCGTTGCATGAAAAGATCGAGTATCTCACCAAAGAACGGGATTCATTAGCGAAGGAACGAGATGAGCTCTCGGCGCGAGTTTCCACCCTCGAATCAACCGCCAAGACCCAGGAACGGACGTTGGCCGAACGAGAATCGAAAATCGAGTCTCTGGAGCGAGCGGTTAAAGAAGCTACCTTGGACCTCACCCAACTTAAGACTGATTCTGAGAATCGGCAGAAGGAACTCCAATCCAAGCTCGAGGATAATGACCAAATGCTGAAGAATTTGAAGGAGGTCCTCACCGCGAAGGAGGGTCAGGAAACAGAGAGTGGTGCCGTGTTGGCTGCTAAGGATAAGGAAATTGCGCTGTTGGAGAGCAGGATGGAGAAGACGTCTAAGGAGTGGGAAGAAGAGAGGACTGACCTTCATAGGCAAGTGCAAGAGCTCCGCCTCGCTGGACAGGTAAGTCATTTTTTCTATTCGCCCCAAATAAGTCCGCTCACCATTATCACACACGAACAGGAGACCATCGGCTTGTATGAAGAACGATTGGGGAACAGTGAGACGAAACGTTACGAACTCGAAGACCTGGTCACCTCCCTCGAAGAACAGCTTCACGCTGCTGCCCGACCGTCCTCTCCCACCTCTCTGGCCAAGTACGCTTCCTCCGCCGCTCAGATCGAAAACGAGACTCTTCAAGACCAGGTTACCCATCTCCAAAACAAGATCCGTACCCTTGAGGATATGCTTGAGGACGCGAGGGCTGCTGCAGAAAAAGACGAAGTTGCCGTGCGGGAGAGGATCAAGAGGTATAAGGAGAAGGAGGAGTCCATGAAGAAGGAAGCAGCGGAGGTCAAGAAGGAGATGGAAAGGTTGGTCCGGGCTGAGGAGCAGACAAGACAGCGGCTCGGAGAGGTCGAGGAAGCGTTCAGGGAGAACCACTTAACACTAGAGAACGCGAGAGCTGAGATCGAAACTCTCCGAGGGGAACTGGCCGTGAGTAACTCGACATTGTGTATGTCATTCGTTGTTATCTCAGGTTTTCCACATTCTCCGCATTCAGGATACAGAAGATATACGGGTCGGCTCCATTGATCGAATGGCGTCCCACGAAGTAACAGCTTCCAACGAAAAGAGGAAACTCGAGGAAGAGATCGTCGAACTGAAAGAAAGGCTCGCTAACAGTTCCGAACGGCAAGTCGAACTGGAACAACAGCCAGAAGGCGGGGACGAGGACACTATCGCCGCACTTCGCCATGAATTGGAAGACCGGTCGGCAGAAATCGATGCATTGAGGAAGAGGATCAATCGAGAGGCCGTCATCACTGGAGAGCCCGCAAGACCGACCCCTCTATCTCCACCATCGAAAAATGACTTGAGCAGCGCGCGCGACGAGATCAAGGGACTCAAGTTCGTGGCAAATAGATTGTCTGTCTGCTTTTCACTGACAGTGGTGGCTTTTAGACATATCATACAGGAACTCCAGAAGGAGAACCAGACCGTTAAGCATCAAGCCAAACTTATGGAATCAGAAAACCAGCTGCTAATGCACGAAACGGAACAATTACGACAGGTCGGTCACACTTGTCTCATTAACTGGGCAAATTCTTGAATGTGGTATAGGAAATGAAGGTTTTGGAGGAAGATGTTGAGAAGAGCATCCAACGAGAGGAAAGCAGACTGAATGCCGAGGAACAGAGTTATCCTGATGATGTACAAAAGGCCATTCAGGAACCCAAGTCCAAGCACAATGTGAGTAGATATCTCATGAACGTCTGTCATTTCACTGACGATACGACATTTGCTAGCTCGAGGTTGAGCAACTACGAAAACGCATAAGTGAGATGGAAATGAAGCATGCAAGGGTGGTGCACGATGTACGTTGCTTGGCCTTCTGCAATGATCAAGAAACTCATCCGTTGCCGGTACACAGCTTCACAAAGAGATGAGCGAACTGGAAACACTTGTGGAGTCCAAGGTCAGTCTTAGATTGTTCCCACTCCGGAGGTCTTCTTCTGATAACAACTCGCTCTTCAGATATACCACGAGGTATTTTTTAGTCACCTAGCGGATCCGAGGCGATCACTGACAGCTTTCCCCGTGTGTCATAGGATGATCTGGAACGTGAAATCGAGCGATTGAAAGAGAAGCTGGCAAAATCGCAGAAGAAGTCATCCAAGAACGCGAACGGACTGCCCTCGGCACCTGCTACCGAGGACCCTCCAGCCTCAGCAGCCGAGGGGGAGGTTTGTGAGATCTGCGAGCGCCCCGGCCATGACATCTTCACCTGTGACCTTCTGAAGGATGACACCAGTAGCACCCGTCAAAAGCCTAATGGGACTGGTGCCAGTGGAGAGCTTTATTGTGAAGACTGCGAGGGGACTGGCCACGTGGCTGCCGATTGCCCTCACTCTCTTGATGTTTTCTGACGTCACAGGATTGACGTCATCCTCCCTCTCTTTCCCCCTGTATCACGACCCGCCCCTCGTTTATAAACCAAACCACCTACGTGTATACTCTCCCATAATCCACCTCTCCGAGTCCCACTTTCCTAACCATGTCTTACGCCTCCGTCACCTCTCACAACGCTCCCGCCGATCAACCACTTCCAGATCCCGCTCTCCTGAACACCGCCAAGCCGACGGCGTCAGGGGTCGCGGACGACACTGCCAAGGTTGGCGTCGTATCTCCAAACTTTAAGCAGAACCCAGCCACGACGACCTCCACTTACCAACCTCCCCGATATGTCGAGGAGGAATCTGACTCTTCCCCTCACCGCCGCACCGCGAAAAACAAGGCCAAGGCTAAGAAACTAGCCCATGATGTAGAGAAGGAAGCCATCCACTGGTCAGCCGTTGTTCAGGAGCTTGTGCTTCGACCATCCGTTGCTGGAGGACTCGTCGGTGTTGGTAGGCATTTCTCCTTGCTTCCACACGAGCTGTTCGTCAATGCAACCTTTTAGTCAACCTCGGCCTCATCGGTTACGCCGGCTACAAGTTCTACAATGAACCTCACTTGCGCCAGGATCACATGTTCTTGACCTCGACCATTGCCAGTGCTGCCGTTGTAATTGGTTTGGAGGGCTACGGTGCCCAAACCTTTGCACCCGTCCGGGAAGAGGAGGATGTACTTATCCAATATGTTCGTCAAAACCCGAAGGCCACTCGCACTTTATTCGCTGTCTGTAAGTGGTTCACCTGAATCATTATACAGCTCATTTTTCATACGTCATCCAGTAAACGTTGGTATTTTGGGCGCCACTGGCTATCTCGCTTATTCAAAATGGAATCGTTGGGACAATCGTACCTTTGTAACGTTGGCTGCTGGCCTTGCAAGCTTTGGGCTTGGTGAAAGCTACTTGGTTTCTCACGTCTAACATAATTCAACCGTAATGCGGATTCGTAGACACTTTTTGACGTTACGGTATGTACGGATAGGATAATGCCTTTAGGACCCCAATTTGCACTTGATCCTAGGTGAACTTGACCGAATAGCATTAGTAAGAGAGGGACACGAGGAGCAACTTGGTGAACGCGGATTACAACTGCTATTCTGGTTTGGCCGTCATGTCCTCCGCGGGGGTAGGTTGATTTTGCTGCAGCCGGCGTTGTTCTGCCTCCAGCTGACGGATCCTGCTCCTCGCCTTCAGCTCGGCGATCTCCTTGTGAGCTTCGCGTTCAAATGTATCGCTGTCCAACGGACCCCCTAGTGTCTTGCCTCTGCAACATCGTGAACTGGCTATCAACGACGTCTCATATCTTATCAGCGGGATGCTTGAATGAGCGCGATGCGCTTGCCGAAGCACACTGACCGGGATCTTCGGACGAGTCGAATGCCGATCCACCTTATCAGGACACAGGACAGTAAATTCAGCATAGATTCTCAGAGTGAGGCAAAAGGTCGACGTACAAAAGCACCAACCAAGCCCTTGCGCGAGGGAGTCCATGATATTCGGTGGCAAAGATCCGATGACACACGTTACACGACCACTCGCTCGACGACAGTCGAGAAGCGGAAGTAAGGAGGGTATTGGCTAGTGCATGATGCATGATGCATGGTGCCCCGGTTCAATACCCCAGATCCACATCTTTGTTCAAACTAGCTGGTCACGCGCGAGCTTATTAGGCGATGCTTGATTTGGACTTTCCCGGTGAGGCTCGCTTTTCGTCACTCAAGGACAGATAGACAGATAGACGCAAAGTGGGTTTTTTGTACGGGAGATAATGCTATATAATAAATGGTGTATCGACTCGTATAAATGGGTCCTTTAGTTATGCCCCCCGGGGTGTTCCCTTATGAAGGTGGGAGTGAGAACAGACCGATAGGACACCTCTCTGCAGGTTACTCACCTCACCGGCCAGAAGTTCGGGGTAGACCGCGGTATAATTGCCCATGGGGGAAAACCGGGACTCGAAGGACAATCCCAACACAGCCGACGGATTGATTCTAGGTTTTGTTGGTAGTGATCGAGAATGCGAGACGCACCGGGAACTGACGGTGCTTCAGGTGGGAGAATTTTGTGCTGTCTTGTTGGTGAGAGTGTTATGCGAGGGGTGAACTTGGTCCTGCCATGGTGGTCGCATCTGATAGTTCTGACCTCAGGGAGATGAGGGTGATTCACATACCTCGGTTGCATCCCTCCGATTGAAGAACGGTGCCAAAGGTCCAGGACAGGATCCGAACGCGGTGTTTCTGCTGTGGGACTGAGGCGGAGGACCAGTTCATTGTTGTCATATGTTGGTGCGTTATCGGTGTGTCCGTTGAAGGGGAAAATCGCGCCCAACCCCTCGAACACACATACTTCGCCGGCGCTCTGGTGGGTAGCAAGAAGGCTTTGGAGGCTTTTTTCACCGATGTTGCAAAGATGAGCCCCATACCAGTCATTACCTACAACTGCGGGTTCACCTCGAGAGGCTGTGGACCTAACGAGAGTGCTGGTAATCTGATCTCTGATCCCGGGGCTAGTGGAGGAATTGATTTCGACTCTGAGTTGATCATCGAAATTGCGAAGGGGTCTCCCAATACTGTGGACGTGAAATTGGCGTACGCGAGATTCACGAGTAACTCTCATGAATCATCTGGGTTAATCCCTTTCGTACATTAGGTGCGGAAACGTTGGAGGGCCTGGCGGCTTAGCGACAACAAAGAACGGCAAGGATGGGAGAGTATCCTCGGGGATCCGAGCTCTGGCTGCAACCTGAACGGGTACAAGATAATGGGTTGAGGCGAGGCAGCAGACCGAGGATCAGGGCGGTCGCGCCTCCCTGACATAGATTTGCGGTGGAATCTGATGAAGGACACCGTGGCTGCCACTTCACTAGATCGTCGATTGAAGGTGAGGCTACCACTGGTGCTTGAAGGAGGTCCCTACTCCCACCAACTCTTGGATCTCGTCTACCGGACTCGTCCCGGAGTACCCCGGGGGAGACTCGGATCCTAAGCCCATGTCAGTATAATACGTGTTTGAGAGGGCTAAGCCCCTGCCTACCTGTGCGGCCCCCAATCGTGAGGCGAACAAGTGACCAAGGCTGCGGTTACCACAAAGGGGTTTTCCTGAAGGTTGATCGCAGGTGGAAGGTGTGCGGTAATTTTCCCTTCGTTAGGCGGTGCGTACTGAGAACGAGGTGCACCACCTCCCGGAGGACGGGAGCCCACCCTAAAGCGGTAGCCGAATGTGGTGCACGCCCGCGAAAGTTTTTTCTCCATCTTTTAACAACTACGCAGGCGTAACTTCCACATGAGGGCTGGTCGTCTCTGCAAGGAGTGACTAGTGATGACCGATTTTTCATCGTTTACGCCTCAGAAAGATAACTCGCCTTTGGCTACTTTTCCTAACCTGTTGGACTGTACAGTCACCTAGCGGGCTTACACGTATTTCCGGCATAGGCCTCCTTGATTTAAATAGTTTGATTTCTTAAATATACATTTCTTGTGCAATCACGACTGAGGCATGTGCGTGTACGAGAGCCAAACTAGTCTTCCAATTTCTCTTGAACGTCATACAGCTGCAGCCTAATAATTCCCGGCTCATTAAGTTTCCTCGTCTGTCTCGAGTTTTTATTCAACTTCTTTCAGCACCACCATCCACGTTTGCCCATAGGACGTTCTCCGGAGTTCAAATCTTCGGACTCCAGGACCAGGTTCCGTGCGATTCC
>MU117961.1:600000-807462 GCA_014904855.1 Thelephora ganbajun | reverse complement strand
GTAACAACCGTCCCATGGAGAGATCGGCGGAACAGAGGCAGAATGGAGCAACACCCCGCGATGGATATGTAAACTGCGGCCACTCAATATCGGTAACTACGCCAAGGAACCCTCTTTTGTGGCAACAAACTCGGGAATCTTGGTCAAATCCACAACCCCAACCTTCTCAGACTCCAGCGCGAATGCGAACCGGCTGACATCCGCACTATTTTGCCAATCGATTTCAAACACTCCGGCAAGATCTCCGCCGTTGTACGACCACACTCGTGTCATGCTCTGCGAAGACCGGCGCCCATGTCAGCCTTACACACCCCAACGATCCGACGGGGCTAGTGCGGACACACCTGCATATCATACACGTGGATGTCACCGTCTGAGCCACCTGTAGCCAGCCATCTCCCGCTAGGACAAAAAGCGAGGGCGAATAACAAAGATTCTGTGTGGTCCGTGAAAACCTTCAAACATTCGCCCGTTATAGAATTCCAGATTCTTGTTGTCGCGTCCTTGGCGCACGTAGCAATAAGTTCGTCTTTCCCGGGTTCGGTTCGTGGGCACCACTGCACATGCACGAGTTCTGCCGTGTGTCCGCTACACACCACACTAGTTCCTGTTTGCAGATTCCACGTTCGTGCTGTTCCGTCGTCCGAACAACTCGCCAGAGATGTCGATGAAGAGTTACACTTCACTTGATTTATGTCATTTGTGTGGCCCCTGGAAGATGGAGAATGAATATCTCGTAATCTTCAGCGGGCATGTAGCTTACTTGAGCGTGCGGATTGGTTTGGTCGTATTCAACTGGAACACGTGAATAGCCTTGTCCCCGCCACAGGTTACGAACCTCGAGTCATCAATCCACGCGACGTCCAAACAGCTGGCTACAATGACGATAAGTGCCTCCCCTTTCTGTCGCAACGGAAGACCCCTTCTTACCGTTGTCGGCAGGGAATTGTTTTTCCAGTGTTTTATTGGTAACGTTCCATAACTGAATCGCCGGATTTAGTCCTCCGGCTAGGAGCCATTTACCTGACGGTGAGAATTTGAGGGCGAGGATTGCTTGCTGGCAAGAAGACCATCAGTCTCTCACTCTCATACTTTCGCTATTGTGTACTAACCGACTGCTGGGCATTTCCCATATAAAGCTCTGCAGATGGCGTGCACAATCGCAAACGCCCATCAATGGCGCCGGTTGCCACGAATTTCCCATCTGGGCTCCAGTCCAAGCAGGTAATATCCCGTTGGTCTTCGCTGGGGAAGTACGAGATTGTGAGCGGAGTGACCGAAGTTGCGTCCTCGGAGCCAGGCGGTATGTCCCATATATGTACCAGTGCATCCTTTGTCCTACACCATCGTCAATCATGCTCCTAGTGGTATGAAGTATTAAGGTAGACTAACCCAGTTGCCAGAATATTCGTGCTCGTTGGACTCCAGCCGCACACGAAGACCTGCTTATTTCAGAAAAACGAGGCGGCGGTGGGGAGGGGAGATAGCCTACCGCGGATTTTGAGCCATCGTAAAGCTGAACCCCTGGAACTTCATGGTTTTGTTCTTGAGTATTTATTGATGTTCCAGCCTGGAGCTGAGCTTGAGAATCAATATCCATCCCATCTTCCTCTACTCTTCTTGGGGTTCCCTCGTCCTCCTCAGCCGGTGGGGCCTGTTTTAAACCATTCAAAAGCCTCGCGGTAGACTCTGGAGGTATCCTCAGGGCAGCAGGCTTCATGGTGCCATCGATGTCACATGTGTGTTTATCCAATAACGAGAACGGTGCGCGACAGTTCAGAGTGAGTGAACCTTCACACCAATGGGTCTCGACCTCGATGTAAAGCAACGCCTTGCTTAAAAGATCAACGAGTTCTCCACGAGGAATGTGCTTTGAGAAGTTGGGAGAACGATCGAGATGACCTTCTGACTTTATTGCGAACGCGGCATGATGGAAACCTAACTTGACGTGTTAGAGCACGACTTTTGGAAGAAACTCCAGGAGTACCAGAGTCCTTGAGGTAGGAGTAGACGAGGCAGTTGACCTCGTCCGCTGTGATAATGTTCGGCACGATCGCCATCGGAGTTGGGGAGTTGTCGCAGTAGTGGAGGACGTTCAGACGTAAAGTTCGTCTTTGAGATCGACTTCTAGCTTTCTTGTTTTGCTATTCTCTATCTTCACCACCGACGCGAAAACCATTTGCTCAATACCCTTTCCGTGCTACCGATACCTTTACCCGCTGAGAAACCCACATGACCTCCCGGCACCCTCACCTAAACCTCTGGCCCGCTGAGCCACTCCAATGCCGTGGCACGTGCCGATCCCGACGATTTCCCCCTTACAGTGATTGTCCGAATACCTCTCTCGTCCTCTAGTGTCCCCTGATAACTTCAGAATGAGCGGCCAAGTTGATCCCTGGGATGCCATGGCACAAAACGATGACTCAGATGAGGACTACATTCCCACTGGCGCGGACGGGATCGACGACGAAGATCAGGACCTTGAACAAGACGACGACGACGACGACAGCTACCAGGGTTCAGATGATGACGATACCAGTGACGACAACGAGCTTCGAGATCTTGGAGACATTGTTCTCAGTCCGTGCATGCTTAGCTTCTCTCGCGTGACTTCAGCTGAATGCGGAACTGGTCGATTCGCATAGACGTCGGATTCCAAGACAACGGAGAGCCAGATGCTGTGACCATGGCCGCGTTGCAGGATCTTGTTGCCGATAGGGCAGGTGCAAGACTGGTGAGGGTCGTACAGCAACGACGCCACACATCCCTGCGGGTTCAGGCGGAATCGGAGGACGAGGACGAGGACGACTTCTATGCATCTTATTGGGGCTCCACGCGCGGCCTCCAGCGCGCCGGAGACAATTGGTACCCAAAGGTCACTGAGCCCCAATCTGCCGGTGTAAAACTCCTCCAGAGTGGTGATTTCGGAAAGGCGAGGAATAGGTTAGGCACTCCGCGGAACGGCAACATTTATTCCAGGTTGAGAAGACTGGCGTTGCAGCCACGCACCGCCAGCGCTGCTGCAGATTTGAAACACAACTTGATTCCCAACACGCACGGGACCACAGTGGCCGCGTACTACTCAAATATCTATGTTGCCCAGTTTTCGTCAGGTACGTTGTATGGTGAGCCAATCCTTTACTAATTGCATTCGCTGAAACTTCCATAGATGCCTCTTTTTACTATACATGTGGTCAAGGTATGGAAAGTTGCGGTTCGATAGGTGACATTTATGACCTGAGACGCGACTCATGCATAGACTTCTGGATGAACATCTATGATATGAACGCCCCCATCAAGCGAGATCTGTCGTCCAAAATTCTCGATATAAATATCCGTCAATACGAGGATGGCCATATATCTACCATGAACATATTAAAATCGTTCAGCGTTTTGGGGCAGTGGTGTATCACCGGTGCGCTGGTCGCATTGTATGGATCGTATGTGCCGTTTTACCTACCGTCATTGCAGATTCCCATCTAAGCTCGGATAATGAACGGTGAGTACAGAATGACAGCACGCAGTCGTAGACCTCATCTGATAGATGCTGCTGCGTAGCATCGTTTACTCATCAATGGTTTGCATTCGCCGAGACCGGTTAAGGCGTGTTATGCTTACACAGATCATCTCACAGTCTTCGACAGCCTTCATGGCACACACTCATGACACCTCAGCGGGTCAGACAGCATTGCAGTTCGGTGAAGAGCACATGCTCGGGATGTCTGCGATTTGGTCATGCAAATTCTCTGCAGACGGAAACGAAGTCTTTGCAGGCGGTCCCGGGCCTATATACGGTATGTGTCGAGACAAATATCGTTAGAGGCCCGGCTGATTCTTGGCTCTTGAGTTTATGACTTGATCGCTGATCGGAGGTCGATGAGAATCAACCGTGCACACTCCAATGATGTTAATTCCGTGTGCTGGGCGGACACTGCTTCTGGGAACGTACTGATAAGTGGATCTGATGATGGGTTTGTCAAGGTTTGGTGAGAGCGGATAATTCTTAGGTTCTCCAAGACTGTCGTGTCCTGACGAAACACCTGTTCCTAGGGATCGAAGATCGCTAGGCACCGCACAGAAGCCTTCCGGCGTGTTTGTCGGACACACTGAAGGAATCACGTATGTGTCATCCAAAGGAGACGGTCGATATGTCATTTCAAATGGCAAAGACCAAGCTCTTCGTTTGTGGGACCTCAGGAAGATGAGAAGTAACGAAGAGTTTGATGAAATTGGACACAACGAGTACCATATTAGAGGGTACGATTATCGGTACGTACGCCTCGCCTTTGTTACAAAGGGTCGTTACGTGAATCTATAAACAGACGAGGAGTATACCTAAAACCCAGAGTGTTGGCACACCCGAAGGACTGCAGCGTGATGACCTATCGAGGTCACGCCGTCCTAAGGACTCTTATCAGGTGCTACTTTAGTCCTGTAGAGACGACTGGAGGACAATATCTTTACTCTGGGTCGTATGACGGGAAAATCCACGTTAGTATTTCAATCGTGGGAGAGATGGCCAAATTACTGATGATCGACTGTGGGGATTCTACAGATCTGGTCGCTCGACGGCACGACTGTGGAGGTTCTTGATAGGTCCCAGACTTTGCCAATTACTTGCGACCCGTCTGCCCCAGAACTAGACGAACCTATGGGTCGTCAACCACGAGGGGACGGAAATGACAAGATCTGCGTGAGAGATGTGAGCTGGCACCCCCAGGTCCGCCTTTGAAACACCCTCCGCGTGTTTGAATGATCCAGGGAAGCCGATTTTAATCGTTTGTCATCATCTAGGAACCGGTCCTGATGAGCGCTGGATGGGCTCAAAATTCCCGGGCGAGAAGTACCGTAGCTCGGCATGAATGGAAAGGGCTCCACCGCGGAGGGAAGCTGGAGGACTGGGTTGAGAAACAGCGCCTGGAAGCCGCTGAAGCGGGTGGTGAGAGCGCGACTTTGTATTTGTAGGCGTGGCGTTATCGGGTGTATTACCTTTTCTATCCAATGACGTGATGGGACGCAGACCCAATCACGTGGGGGACGAGAAATGCTCGGCAAACATTGTTCCTGAGCGGAAACCCAGCTCCGGAAGCCAAGACTATCTTCGGAGGGTCATCGTGCACTATATAAACACGGGAGATCTCTCAGGTCAAATCCAAAAGCAAGTCTCCCTTCCTCCGCCCTCTACCCCCGCTCCCTTCTATCCCGACGACCGTCGTCATATCCCATAGCCATGTCTGCAGCTCCCTCCTCTTCTCCTCCCCCAGAGTCCACAGGGGTCGGAAACACCTCACAACCCACCACAACCCAAGCCTCTTCCCCTCAGCGACAACCATCACCAGTCTCGCCTCCCTCTTACGAACCTTCCCTGATCTGTCTCTGGGTCGACTGCAGCAGGTCCTACTCCGATGCCGAACTCCTTTACAGCCACCTCTGCAACGACCACATTGGCCGAAAGAGCACCAACAATCTTTGTCTCACTTGCAAGTGGAAGGATTGCGGCGCAACTTGCGCAAAGCGAGATCATATCACCAGCCATCTTCGAGGTAAACTTTTTTTTTTTTTTGCGGGAATCCACGTCTGGCGCGCCTTAGCTAATCTCTACCCGCTTAACAGTCCATACACCGCTCAAGCCTCACGCTTGTGAGATCTGCAAGAAATCGTTCAAACGTCCTCAGGATTTGAAGAAACACGAAAAGATTCACACTGAGGAGCACCACGCCCAACACAAACATTCCAAGGCGATCACCGTCGCCGACCCAGTATTCACGTCGAGGGTCAAAGCTGAAATACGGCCGTCGAACCGCCCTCCATCCAAGTCTCTCCATCCCTCGGACCCTGCCAAGTCTCTCAATCATAGGGCCAAGTCCAACTCTGCCACTTCCGAGACTCCCTCCGGTCCGTGATCTCTTGGCATTTCCTCGGCAAACCTGTCCTTTTGATATTCTCTTTCCTCTTCTAGGTGCTTCATGTGGCGTCCTCCCCACTCCATCCCCCGAACTTGATCAGGCCTCTATTGTCCAGGACTTGTTCGGAAATCGCGGTCATCCCACATTGGGGTCCCTCCGACCTGCTCACCCTGTATCTGCTGGTACAAAGCGTTCCCATGACTACGCAGTTGAAGAGTTCTTCACCGACATGAAAAAGCGAAGGCTAACGCCCTCTTATGATCCCCGTAAGTTATTCCATGTCATTCCAATCCGCGTGTGGCTGCTAGATCCTCTTGGTAGGTATGGTTGAACGCTTGAGCGATCTTGCGTATTTGTCAAACGGAATTACCTCTAACCAACCCCATGGAGGTGGTACTGGCAATGGATACAGCCATACTCCCACGTTCAACCCAAGATCCGTTTCCTTCGACATCCATACCCCAGAGGAGTTGGCCGCCGTGAACGAGTTCCTCATCACACTCGGAAGGGAGGTCACCACTACTACAAGGGCACACCCCCTCTCATCTCGTCACTCAACCCGTGAATTCGACAATCATCCTGGCCACTCGTACTTCAACGCCGTTGGTTTGAACCAGTTGGGGCTCACTGGGATGCCAGGGATCATGGACTCCATCGCCGGATCTGGAGCATCTTTCAGCGATGCTGCTATGTATTCAACCTCCTTTGCCGGTTTCCCCCCCTACTCCCCTAGATCAACCCACCAGACAGTTTCTGTTCCAGGGATTAACTTCGCGGCACCTCAGCCTACCTCCCTGTTCTCCGAGGTGTCCCCCGCCTCCCTCACTGAGCTGCATGTCTGTCGAGATGGTAGTGCACTCCTTTCCACAGTTTCCACACCATCTCCTATGTCAGACGCCAAGTTGGAGTCCCCGCTGCCGCTGGGTCGCGCTCTCGACTACCAACCTTCCGAAATGTTATCCCCGCATTCTGCCATGTCTACGCCACCGGCTGGTCTAGACTTCGACTTTTTGAGGGCTTCAAGGGGACCCCCTCCGGTCGCTCAAATTACCCCCCTTGACTACCAGCATCGTACGCTGAGAACCATGGTCCCATTGAAGAGCGTCCCTGCCAATCATCCGAGACGCACAGAGCCAAGCCCATCGAGGTCGCCGAAACCTGCTCCTTCGACCAGTAGGGGTTCGAGCTCGGACCGTCTCCATCATCTCTTGACTTCCGGAAGCGAAGAGTGCACGCTTGCCCCTCTGCAACTTCAACGAGAGGAACGTTCGTCTTCCCCATCTGCTTCATCCTCTCGTTCAGGGTCTTCTACCCCTGAACCTCAATGCCATGGCACGGTCCTTCCGAGTCTCAAATCTGTCACTTCTGGTATCTCAACGGAACGTCTCGCTCTTTCCATTCGCGATATCGAGATCGACAGTCAGGCGGGCGAAGAGGACGAGACCCGGTCGACAAGTGATGAAGAGATGACCGATGAAGCAGAAGTTAAAGAGGAACAGAGGCAGGAACACGCTCGTCTCATCGTGGATCTACTCGTCTTCATCAACTCCGAGTATAAGAAGAGGCACGGTGTCCCAGGGGAGAAGAACAAAGATCGCTTGATTGGATCCAGAGTGTTGATGGGTCCCGGCGTTCCTGGTATCCAGAGGCCACTGTCCAGGATGGATGTCGAGATGACTGTTTAGTTCGTTTGCGTGTATTCCCTACCCGAAAAACGTAAGGACAATATAGTATCGTAGTACTCGTATGCCTTGTTTTGTTTTGTACTTATTTATCAGATTTTTCTCACTGTTGAGTTCTTTGATACCCCAGGTTTCTATATCCTCTCGATGCCGTTTGGGATATGCCCGGACGTCACTCCTGGAGAAGATATTCTTCCACGAAAACGAACAACTTGAGTGATTCCGACACAACCACATTCGACTGAGATGTGATCACGAACAAGGTGATATTATCGTCGGAGTGCGTCCGTAAAGTCATGGCAACGTAGGAAATACAACAAAGTGGGTACTACGAGAACCGCCAGGGTCGCAAAGATACAGATATGGCAAAAAGTGGAGTCCGAAGTGCTTATAAAGGGATTGCACGTCAGGTACTACAAATGTCCTCACTCCTCCGGATCCTCGGCTTATTTTGGAACAGAAGAGGAAACAGGGGTGGAGGCAGGTTCACCTGCTAGCGAGGCGTCGTTCGGCGAAGGTGTGTCGCTATCGGAAACATCATCTTCGGATGCATCTGGGGATGGTGAAGGTGAAGGCTGCACGTTCTCGGGGGACGCTTTGGACGGGGAAGGTGCATCAGGAGGGGTGGAATTGTAGGCATTGGGGAGGACGTTCACGAGCTCCTGTCGAAGGATGGTTTGGAACAGAGACAGCTTCACAGATTGTTCTTCGTTCAGAAGTGCCAAACTAAAGACGGAGTTCGGTTTGGCATCTACAGAGTCCAGCCCAAGAGCTTCCAATAGGGGTACAAGTGGTCGTAGGAAAGGACCGATCATGGGAACTCCGGTGGCAAGTTCTCCTAGCGGGAAGACTCCTCTAGCTTTGAGCTTGGATTGAGCGCCACTTTCAAAGTTCCTGCCTGAGAGAAGAACCTTATGCGCTGCGTTTGACAAGGCGAACTCGAAGTTAGCAAGAGTAGCGATCTGTTCGGCATTAAGGGAACTTTTTGATGCTGAGGCGACTTCCATTTCCGAGAGACCGATTGCACCTAGCAGTGAGCCGAGGAGAGGAGCTAAGATCGGACCAACGATGGGCAGCCCTTCGAGAATTGACTTGAGAGTTTGGGAAAGCTGTCTTTCATGAACAGCTGTCAATCCGATAAGGTAGGGTTAGGGGTCAGATGTAGAGGGGGTATCTCGATGCAGGAGCTTACACAATGCATTGCCTCCATTCGAATGATGATTGTGGGTGCGACCTTGGTCATCTTTCTGTCCGACGCAACGGACGTCGGTACTGCCTGGATAGCAATGGTCGCCACGTCGAAGAGGAACAGCCAGCACTGATGGAGCGGCCACCGCGGAGAGGTAGAAGACAAGAATACGAGAGAACTTCATGATAGAACAGCGGAGAGTACAAAGCAGCTAGACGAACGAAGTGGAAGGGGTAGAAATCTCTCCAGGAGATGGGTGTTGGAGTGAAAGAAAGGATGGCTTGACCCCTGTGGTCGGGTGTGCAAATTTATAGCAGCGGATGGCGGAAGCGTTCAGTCGAGACGGAAGCCAACGTGATCGAATGTAAGGCGAGATGACGAGGTAACGGTAATTGCGATGTAGCCCCGCCAATGGGCCCGGGTTCGGTCGAATTCCGAGAGACTACCCCACTAGGAATCCTGTTATATGACCACACTATAGGTAATCGCAACTCATAGCATGACAAACCCAAGGGTCCACCTAAGAGTTGGTGATTGAAATGACACTGCAGTGATGACTGATCGCATTTTTCATTTCACCGTGTTATCGACTGATATCGATAAGCGCTTAAGCTCAAAGCTTGTGAAGTATGGTTGGCGAGCTCACAATGTCTTCATCTATTGACACAAACGACCATGAGCCTACCCGTGGTTACCCCACACCCCCTGCTCACTATGTCTGCGACATCTGAACGTCCCCATTCGCGAGTTCTGCACAACCTGACGGTAACACTGCAAAGATCATGACGGAGCCCTAACCAACGAGGTGACCAACCTGCACGTTAGCGCATCATTTACTACGTGGGATTGCCTCTAGTAGACAGTTCTTGGCCTGCGGGAACGTCACCATGTTCTTCCTGGATACTGTGGTTCTCCTGGTTATGTGATTGTCTCTATCTGTGCAATTCGTGAATCGCAATCCCTCCAGTCCGCTGGCGCGGCCAAAAATATTCGAACGTAAATCGCAAACCCTACGCCATATGACTGCGAGGTTTCGCGACGGTAGGTGACCTCAAACCTCATGTATAAGAGGATTATGGCAAAAGTGGTCCTGTGACACGGGGAAAATGGGCAAATCCCCGGTATTACACACATGGATTGCACCAAAAATCGCAGAGATGAAGTTCGCTGCCACCCAAGATAAGCTACCCAGAAAAAAACTATTGCTGACCATGGGTCTCTCGAAGAGCGAGACCAGGTACATGGTGACAACGGTGTGACAAGCGCTCGACGACCGCATGCAGCTAGACGACCCCATGTGTGCAATTCGACATTATCTCCTTGCGCGCTGAATGTTAACCCTCACACCCATCGGAATGAACACTCCTGCAAATGTATTTTCCAAGTGTTTGTCCTCCACGAGGAAGGAGCCGATAACCGTTGTAATTGTACAATAGGCGAAGATCAAATCCATTTACTTGCAGATCAGCGATAGCGCTGATGCGTCTTACAAATCATACGAAACGGTCCCAGCTGGATCTTCAAGCTTCAAATATAAAGAGTATGGCTGACAAACCGCTCGGAGGATGATTACTAGTAAGCAACCTTACAGACTCCGGTGGAGCTGAAGTTGGGCTAACCCGAGACGAGGCGCGCTAGGGGTGCAGGTATATAAACTGTGACCCCCTCGACTACCAGCTCCATCCCAAACCTCATCCTCAAGCCCAAAAACTACTCTCACAAACAATGTCTTCACAGCTCGTTTTGGTGCGCATTCTTGGTTCACACATCATCTCGCCCGGATACTCATCCTCGACGTACAGCTTACTGGCGTGTCCGGCTACACCGGTGCACATGTTTTGGTACGCCTTTTGAAAGAGGGCTACCGCGTTCGAGGGTGAGGAAACCCACCACATCCCGGTTGACCGTGACGTTGAACGTTCCATTAGAATTGTGCGGCCGCGAAAGGCTGACGTGCTGAGGAAGGCGTACGCCAAGTACGGCGGCAATGTCGACATCGCCGTCGTCGAAGACCTTGTTAAGGGCGATTTTACCGAGGCACTCAAGGGTGTCTCCGCTGTTATTCACACTGCGTCGCCCCTGCCTGGACGCGAAGAACTCAAGGACATCCTCGAGGTTGGTCACGTCGCTCGTTACTTTCTGATCCTGCCACTCACACTGGTGGTTCTCAGATTACCAGGGAGGGTGCTCTCAACATTGTCCGTCAGGCTGTTGCCGCCGGTGTCAAACATGTCTCTTTCATCGGAACCGTCGGTGCTCTTTTGGATCTCACCAACCCGGTGGTCAAGGCACCTCTGACCGATAAGGACTGGAACCCCATCAAAGAGGAGGTTGCATTGAGTTCAGGCAATGGCACTCTTGTCTACACCGTCGCTAAGACGCAGGCAGAGCAAGCCCTCTGGAAATTTGCTGAAGAACATCCGGAACTGAACCTCACAACCGGTACGCCCTGAGTTTCGTCGATTGTGCATTGGGATGCCCCTGACAAAGATTTTAGTCAGTCCAACAAACTTTATAGGCCCCTTTGCAGAAGACTTCATTATCACCCCCGGAGCCGCCGCCGAACTTAGCACCTCAGTCACGGTGTATAACTTTTTGGCCGGTCCTGAAGTAACACTGTACACTTTACCGATCCACCACGTCGATGTTCGGGACGTAGCTGCGGCGGTGGTCGCCGGTATCAAGGTCAAAGACGGCAATCGCCTGCTCCTCACTGGGGAGTGGTTCGATTGGGCCGATGCCGTCAAGTACATCGCGGCCACTCGACCTGAGCTCGCTCCTCGTCTTGTCAAGATAGGCCCTACCGACCAGAAGCGTCCTATCATCGACAGCAAGAAGGCGCTGGAGGTTCTTGGCATTACGCTGACCCCGTGGAAGAAGTCGCTCGATGATGGGCTCGATGCAATTTTGAAGCTGGAGAAGGATTGGACGGAGAAAGGTATCGACCTTACTCCGTTGAAGAATAACGAGTGGGTCCCGCTCGGACAAGCTGGGGCGGCCGCTCGCATCGAATTTACCGATTAAGCACCGTCTTGTGGAATGTAGCTATAGCCCTTTTGCGAAAGTGTACATGTAACCGTTGTATCTAGACGAATGTATTTTTTACCTCATCTCATCTTGATTGACCCAAAGTCACTTCGCGAGCGCGTGATGCTGGGATGGGTGACCTGGGTCCGGGTGTGGTGGGGCTAGTGACTCTGAGTCGAATTTGGACGATCCGCTGATCGAGTTGTCCATTTTCTGATCACCAAACAAGTGGTCAACGGTGCAAGCGATCCCATAGCGACATCGAACGAATCAGTGCCCCATCGAGGCGGGTCAGAAATCGGCTCGACCTTGGAAACTGCCTCCCGTTCCAAACCGTGGCGGGAATGTTTGATTGCCTCGTGATGGTGTAGTAGGCCGACTGTCCCCTTTGGTACAAGTAAATTGAGTGTTCTCATATCTGCCATTACTGAGGGTCCTAGTCCCTGAGTCCACTTCATGAACGTTGAACCCGCGTTTCCTCCATCACTCTTTTGTATATGTTTTACCGAAGCCTGGAGTTCCTGTAATCCATTTCCCACGCTTCTTCCCCTCTCATCCTGCCCTGCCTGGAAAGCGTAGTATACGAGTTCGATGACCGAGCGCCAAGGACGGACATGTTCCACAGAGATTTGAACCCTTGGATGATGCCCTGGCCCATGCACGTGGAGAGAATGCACCATGAGACGGCACAGAGGCTGCATCGCATAAATTAGCATCTATAGATAAGCACAGCGACTGGGAGGCGTACACGACCACAAACAACACGATTAGCAAAAGGAATAGGGATGAAGAGTCGTCCATAACAGCAGTGTGGGTGCAAGGATGATCGGAGCTGGATCACCGTTATCACGTCGGAGTTTGAAACTCACGTGCTGGGTATGAATACCCAAAATAGTGGTACTGCCTCCCCTCTCCTCCGCTTTCCTCCCAGCGAGACAGAAAATCCCCAGCGGGTAGAGGAAAATCTTCCAGGTCCCATATCGCTCAGGTCATCTAACATACTTCGTGGCGGGAGGTTTCATCAAAGTCAAGTAGCGCCCTTAATTGACGGTACCGTATCTTCGGGCTTGTATCCGTTCTTTTGGTTCCTCACTCAAGCCCCGTTCAGATAATGTCTGACCCAACCAGCGGATCCACTGGTACCCAATCTACCCCCCAGAGTCCAGTATGTTACCATCCAACCCTTCTCAACGTCGAGGAAAAGCTGACCAAAAAACAGACTTTGGCTAAAACAGGCGGATCTCCACCCTCTAACGGAGACGTCGAAAGCACTACAGCCATTCCCGACCCCGACCCATTCAGTTTTCGCAGTGGGATAAAGACCGACGAAGAGCTCGTTGTCCTAAGGCGGCGGAAGAAGGGTAAACCCCTTGAGAGCTATCACCGTAAACAAAATGAGGTCCGACCTTCGCTTTTCCCGACTGTTCGTCCCTGATCACTGTTGCCCATACAGTTAATTGGCAATTTACTCAAGCCTATGGCCGTCCACACGCAGGAGGCCAAAGACACCGCAGATGCTGCACGTCTTTCTGTATGGCCAATGATTTTCCTCATGATGTGGTGGGTCTCATGCCCTCATAGGTGAAAATTGCTGCATATGCCAGCTTAATTGCCAACATCGCTTTATCTGTTCTACAGGGTAAGTTTCCTGTGTGACTGTTTTTACGCTCTCACTTGACTGTCGACGTTCCAGTCTATGCTGCTGTTTCTTCCTTATCTTTGTCGTTCTTTGCGACAGCCGTCGACTCCGTCTTCGATCCCATGAGCAACGTCTTGCTCTGGTGGCTACACCGTATGGCAAGGAGGCTGGACACAAACAAATGGCCAGTCGGCGGTGCCCGTCTAGAAAATATCGGGAATATCTGTTACGGTACGAACCATTGGGTCTTTTTTCTCTCATTCACTCATCATACCCAGGTTTCTTGTACGTATGCTTGATGATTGTATCACACCCACCTTCCCCTCCTGACATCAAAAAGGATGTTTTCCGTCAACTTTGTCATCATTGTCGAGTCTATCCGTTCGATCGCCTCTCACAAGGGTGGTGAAACCAATGACTTCTTCATCCCCGCAATCGCATCTGTCGCCTCTGCTTTGGGTTGGTCACCGGCCTGCCACCCATTTACAAGCCAGCCACTGACTCGTCTATCATAGGCGTGAAGCTTCTGTTGTTCTTGTACTGTTTCGCCGTCAAGAAGAGTTCGAGTCAAGTGCAGATGCTTTGGGAGGATCACAGAAACGACTTGTTCGTCAATGGGTTTGGTGAGATAGATTCAGTGATATGGCCGTAAGGTCCGCTTATCTCTTATAGGTCTTCTCATGTCCGCGGGTGGTAGCAAGTGGGCCTGGTGTATGTCTCCTTCTCAACACGATACGCCTGTTCTCTGACGTGATCTCACCAAGTCTTGGACCCTATGGGTGCCATCATTGTGTGTACATTTCATGTGTTATTATACCCAGCTCCTTTTCTGATACCCCCACCTCCGCAGATTGGCGTCGGTATCAGCTACGCTTGGATATATAGGATTTACAGGGAATTCGAACTGTTGGCCGGAAAATCAGCCCCTCATGATTTCATTCAGTTTCTGATTTATAAGGCAATGACATTCAGCAACGAGATCGAAAAGATCGATACTGTCCGCGCGTACCACGTAAGCCGATGTCCTGTTTGGAATCGGGGTAGACATTTTCTCACAGAAATTCGTACGCTAGAGTGGCCCAGATTACTTTGTTGAGATCGACATCGTCATGGATGCAAGCACGCCGTTGTGGAAAGCACACGATATTAGCCAGAAACTCCAGGATACGATTGAGATCCTTCCCAATGTGGAGCGAGCATTCGTCCACGTCGATCACGAAACAACCCATACCCCGGTAAGCCCATTTGCCGCTGTGCCCACTTTGTGGTGGCCGCCTTTCCCCTGTTCTCACGGTTCATGCATAGGAACACCGCAAGGCTCTGTAGTAACAGGCCTGCTTAAAATTCACAGATGACCTGTGTCATTGGATCTAAGGAATACAGCTTTAAGTAGCGTACCAGTCGCTGCAATTAATTATCACGGACGGGCACAAAGTGTTATACATATCTCGTTTCACCAGAACCCGAGGTTGACCGGAGTAGTTTGTGTATCCTATGATCGTATTCTGCGAGGAGATCCATCCCCGCGGATGCAGTGCGAGCTTCACCTCGGCGTGCGCGCGGACGGCGACAGGGAACGCCACCATCTCGCGTAGAAGAAACAACATAGTTAAGGACACTGGGGTTATCATTTGCCCATGCTTTGATACTGACGGTATGGTGTCATCTTCGGGTCCCTGATCAAGCCAATGTGAAGAAGTTCGACTTACTAGCCACGAACTTTCTCATGTTTGAGCGAGAAATGGGAACGTATGACATCCTACAAGCGAAATTCAGTAATTCAACCCTGACAGTCGAGGGGGTTACACGTACTCCCCACAGTCCGGTTAGTTGCGTATCGTCCAGCCATTCCACTATTGCCCAACGAACGGTTTGCAAGCAAATGTTCCGATTATATGCTATACTCTCGCGGCGTTTTGGATTAGCTTGACCGTGTCCTGGCCTGAGACGTAGGGATCAGCAATAGACCCTTTGAGCACAACAGGAAACCTACTCGTTGAAGTACGGCGCCTCAACAAGAATCATACTCTGGATACTCACAAGCACTTGCAGTAGTGTCGATTTACGAGGCTGCCAATTCTCCTCGGCAGATCCCGACCAAGTTCCCAGAAGTGACAAGCAAACCTTTCCGCAGTCATATAGGTTTGGGTTGAACCTGACTCTCCCACCGCCGGTTGTACAGAGATTCACCAATGGAGGTGAATTTGGATACTGCATCGGCAAGAAGCAATCGAATTCGAAGAGCCCGCCTGCGTATGGTGTATTCTCGGGGCCTGCGATCATAATCTTACTGCATATGCATGGAACTTTAGCAAGTGTTGTGACCGAATGGAAGGGAGGACGCACATCACATCATTTCTTACCTCATCGACCCGGACCCATATTCCGGGAGGCAGGCCAGTGCCCATGACCGCCAGTTCTTTCAGTATATGTAATCTGTCTTTCGGGATACGGGTGTCATTGGAACTAGCCTCCACCATACCCCGGTAGTGGAAGGCCCGGTATACAAGTCCCCCGGTTGGCCCGTCTTCAGCGAGCATGACATACTTGAAGGCTAGTTCCTCGCATTCACGTTCATAAGCCTTGTCGAGTTCCTCACCGTTCGAGGGTGCCTTTCCAGTTTGTTCATCCACCTTGTTCTCGTCCAAGTCCGATATGGTCCCGATGACTGCTAGGCAGCGGTCGAGGTCCTCCTTCGCAGCAATGGTATCCCCACAGAGCGACATTTCCTTGATTCCGATTTCTCCTATATCGCCAGCAATACTTGACATGCCCGTGAGGTACGCCTCGCACTGTTTCGTGAGTTTATCGAAGTGGTTATAGAGTGGAGCCGCCCTGACGATACCACCGTCCTCATCCCTTTCCCAGATAACCTCACCGTCACCGCGAATGAAGGAATCTATCCCACAACTCTTGGCCTTGGACCACCCCCGGGAGACCAACAATCTGATGGTAAGTTCGCAGTCGGCCAATCGTCGTAACACTCGTAGCATTGTCTGGTATGTCTCGCTCCTGGCAATCCAATCAGCGACGGAATCATTTCTCAGGAGTGCTCCGAGGGTCTCGGGAAGATAAGATAGTTGCAATAAGGCCCCGATCGAGGGGTGTGGAACGAAGTCGAATGGTGCTGGTGAGTCGGCGTAGGGGTCAGGAAGGTAGACCGCCAAGGCATCGAGGACCCAGGTCGAAGTTTCGTCCCGGCTGCGAGTTCTATCGGAGGTCACGTCGTTTTTCGTCTTTGACTTCGCTGCCCTGGCGGAATGCCGACCGGCTTTCTCGCTTCGTTTTGTTTTTGTCATAGACTTTGCCTGGTAAGAAGACTCCGAATCAATCAAAGCACCCCAGCCTGTTCCCCACGGACTGAGGCTAGAAGGCTCTGGGGAGAAACCATCATGACCCCACCCCCATTCCGGGTCGCCCCAGTCATCGTAATCCAAGCCGTATTGACCATCCATATCCACATCGTCGCTATACACATCAAACCCACCACCGGAGTGTACCCTGTCGGTCGCATAGCCGGTCCCACCTGGACCAACTGCGGAGGATTTTCCCTTTCGAGCTTTCGTCACGGTACTGCTAATACGTTTCTGGGAGTTGGACAACTCTTTTAGATGGTGGAAATCCAGAATCGCAAGGATCTCAAAAATAGCGATGACTCGAGCGCGAGCGCAGCACTTGACTGTATCACATTCATCGACCTGGCCACATGGCGAGGCGCACAGAACGGGCGACATGCATCCACGACAGTGGTTGATTTTACAATCGGCGCAGAAAATGTGGAGCAACTCTGCGATATCCCGGAGATCTGTCGACGCCGCCTGTAATCTCAGGTCAGCTTGATAAGTAGAACGGGTGGCAAACTGCATACAGGGTTCCGGATAGGTTGAATTTTACTTTCGCACTGAGAGCACTTTCTTTCACCAAAGAAGAGGTCTCTGCATTGCTCAAGGATCTGATCAGGAGGAAAGGCCTCGCTCGACGTCCCGAGCTCAGCGGACGTTTCTTTGACAAAATCGAGCTGGTGATCTGGGACTTCCAGGGGCGTTTGATGGCGCGAAACGGCGGGTAGGATCGGTGCCTCGTCGTCTGGGATAGATATGACATCGATATCACGTAGCCGACGCGGCGGGTCGTCTGTTTCAGGGACAGCCCGACCCTTGCCTTTTTGTTTGGCGGTTAGACGGGGAGGAGAGATCTGACGGATATCGTCGTCGCTATCGTCCGAGATGACGATTGGGGTTTGATTCCTCGGCTGTTTCGTGACTGGTCCTTGGATTGTAACGGATGATTTACGCTTTCGAGAGTTTGGCATTGTGGTAGTAGCGGAAAGAACGGACACGGGCGATCACCATCGCCTTCCGAATTGGGACGTGTTATAGGACGAGGCAACAGAGTCAAACTTGCTTACATCCTAACTTATCCTCACCCTCATCCTCCGCTCCCCGACCCGTCATCTCCCGCCCCGTCCACGCTTTCGCTGTAAGTCCTGTTCTGCCCAATCCAGGCCGCATTTACCACCCATCTAACCGAACTATAACAGTCTCCGGCCAGAGAACAATAGAACACCTCCAACATCAGCGCCCTGCATCAATGGTGCAATTCCTACCTATTATTTCCCCAGTGATCACCCCAGATCTGACGCAGTACCAAATACAGGAGGCCCACCATCAAGACCCGGAGGAGTTGTATGTGAAGCAGGACAGGATTGGTGCGAGCCCTTCACTGTACGAACGTGCCCGTGTGTTTAGCCGCTAATCCGTATGGGGCAGGCAAGGGTTCGTTTGGAGAGGTCTACAAAGGGTATTAAATCAACCTACCCACTGCGTCTCACGCGTACTCATGACAACCTGCGTTCAGCTTCGACAAACGAACGGGAAAAACTGTAGCCATCAAGATTATTGACCTCGAAAGCGCAGAAGATGAGATAGAGGATATCCAGCAAGAGATTCAGATTCTTTCCCAACTTGATTCCCCGCATGTGACCAAGTAAACCGCCTCCGCTGTCCAACCTACCAATCCGTTGACACTTTCATCACAGATACCATGGCTCGTTTTTGAAGGGTTCCCACTTATGGATCGTTATGGAGTGCGTGTGCTCACCTCTATGTTTTGGACACCAAATGAACTTTCGCTTCGATCAAGGTATTGTTCGGGGGGTTCATGCTCAGATCTGGTACGCCCTCCCCCATCTCCACCTATCTCAGAAGCTTAATCCAAAAAGATGAAACCCGGAGTCTTCCGCGAAGAATATATTGCGATAATCATTCGGGAACTTCTCAGGGGTCTGGAGTACCTTCACCAGGAGGGCAAACTGCATCGAGATATCAAAGGTGAATCTTGTATCACCCATACTACACCCCTAACTTATCCGTTCCACCAAGCCGCTAATATCCTGCTTTCGGCAAACGGTGAGGTCAAATTGGCTGATTTTGGTGTTTCTGGGCAGTTGTCCGGGACGCTATCTGCGAAAAAGAACACGTTTGTTGGGACACCGTACTGGATGTCACCAGAGGTCATAAAACAGAGTGGCTATGATCACAAGGCCGATATCTGGAGCTTGGGAATCACGGCAATCGAGCTCGCCAAAGGGGAGCCTCCATACGCTGAATTGCACCCGATGAAGGTTTGTCCATTCCTTAGCGCGGCCTGCTGGCGACTAACCCATTTCCGTTTCCTCAGGTTCTGTTCTTGATTCCAAAGAACCCGCCTCCGCAGCTGGATGGGGTATTCTCTAAAACGTTCCGCGAATTTGTAGCCTACTGCCTTCAGCGTGATCCTAAGGATGTCAGTCTAAACCATTCCAATCACCGGTAAATTCGACTAACACTATCCCAGCGCCCAACCGCTCGTGACCTCCTGAAACACAAATTTGTTCGGATGGCAAAGAAGACGAATTACCTAACCGAACTCATCGAACGACATGAAAGGTGGAAAGCGGAGGGTGGAGATAAGTCAGACGACCGGGAACAGGCTCGCGATTACGACGAGTTAGTAGCCCTGTCTTTCGTCTTATATTATAATACTTATGCAAGCCCTCACAGCCAAAACAACAGCGATCCGGAAGACCTTTGGGATTTCGGCACCGTCCGCCACGTTGGAGCAACAATCGGCCGCACCCAGCATAACCCAGCCATCGACGATCATGGCGGCAGGAACGGCAACCTGTCGGGTTACTCAATGACCCCAACGCCTTCAAACATCGTAGGGACCACAACCCACGATCACAAACAGCCAATAGATCGCTCCTCCATCGCCAACAAGGGTGATCATCTCCCTCCCATTCCACCACCGCCAGCGAAGAAGTACGACGTCGAGGCGACGGTCAAGCACGCCTTGCCGAAAGGTTCTGGTACAGCAAGAGCTGTGGTTCAGAGGGAGCCTTCCGACGAGTACGACGATTACGGTGATGACTTTACACATCACGAAGGGCAGAACGGGAACGGTGATACGGAGTTACCGGATACCACACTTTTAGACTCTGTCGTCCTTCCAGCGCTTGCTTCGGTATGATCTTCCTAACCCCAGGATAGGATGATAACATCTGACCTGGTATCTCTCCCAGTTGTTTCCGCGAGTATCCACCCAAGAAGCGCGAGTGGCCCTGAGTACATTGCAACGTGCCTTTACTGAAGCAGAGAGGATCATCCCCGGCGTCACTATGGAACTCATCCATGAGATAGTTGACTCCGTAGAGCACATCGACATCGATGATGACCGCAGATGATTTCCGCACAGTTCATCTCGGTGGCTTTTTCTAAGTTGTGGCCAGATATTTCCTGCGGATAATTCTTCTTTCCCCTTCGCCCCCTACCAAACCCCACTTTGGTCGATTATGCGATTTGATTCCTTCTTTCCTTATCTCATCAAGTATCCCACCCAACATTCTGTACTTGTAATATCACTCTTCCACGTATACCTACTCCGAGTACATAATACACATCACAATATTCCAGTCGAGGACGTAGGTGCTAGCTGAAGAACGGTGTTCTTTAGCTAGCCACTACTTCTGGTTTTGATGTCCGTTTCTTCCCTGTCGTCCCCTTCTTCTTCGACCGCGTGACCTTTATCGGGTCAAGACTCCTTGACCGAGGGATTTCGTCGTCCCCTGCGTCATAGACCGGGAAGGATGACACAGAAACCGGTGTGGATGACATCGATTGACGAAACTCGTTCGGGTTTGGAAAAGCGGTTTGGGAGGTTGGAAACGTTAACGGCTTGACGAATGTTGGCATCTCACCCTCCCTGTCAACCACGAACTGTCGTTTCTGATGTGGCGATGATGGGGAATCTTCCCGAAGAATAATCTCAGGTTGTACTGGTGCTGCGGTTAAGTGAAATGAGTAACACGGCGACATGTGTTTGGATGGAATGGGACACACCTGGCGCAATAGGCATAAGATCGTCGAGATGGACAATAGGTATCAAATCGACGTCCAAGGAAGTGGATGCTGTTGGTTTTTCAATTTCCTTCTTATCAAAGAGGTAATACGGATCATCCTTGAGCCTCTCGATACGTTCCAGTCGTTTCTGGAAATACACCGTCAGCACAAGAGACAAGCGAGGACGCGATAAAAGGGGCTTACCCTCTCTCGTTCCGCCGTCTCTTCTTCAGTCTCTGGCGCCGGTGTAAGAGCATCCTCCTGGAGGAGATCGTTTGTAGGTTTTCCCTTGATTTTGCCATTCGCTTCCTTCTGCTTCCCTTTCTTTTTCTTTGGTTTCCGTCCGCGTTCCTCTTCCGTAACACGTGTGGGCAGGACGTCTTTAGGAGGAGGGACAATCCATTTGTCTAAGTCTAGCCCCTCAGGCATCGGTACGTTCGCCTGGGCTGCCGACGCTACTGGATTCAGCGGATATGCCGACACCAGAGGGCGAATAAGATAGAGGCTTTTCGGGAACTCTGGCTCCGTAATTCCAGATTTGAAGCCGTCAGAATCACCAGCGAAAGCGTAGCTCTCGGCAGGTCGTGGTCTGAACTGCGACAAGTCGGCGTTGATGAAAGCAAAAAGTCCCAGAGAGTTCGCCGCCTTTGACCATAATGAACGAAATGTACTAACATCATGACAGGAATACTCACTCGCTCTTGGACTTCTATGTTGGGATCCGTTGCAAATTCTTGTAGCCTTTCGACAACGTAGTCGACTTGTCGCTTGACCTTTGGAAGGTCGTCATTGTCCCAGCGCTTCGCGGTCTCTACAGCCCAGAAGGCGAAAACCTTTGTTGCGGCGTGAACGTATACCGCAGCAGTCTCAGGGTGTAATTTAGAAACAGCTGGTTGAAGCAATACGGGTAATAGCTTTTGCGGTTCCGCAAGCTCCCTTCAGGACAATCAGCGTTCCGATCCGTGCAGTAAACGAGGGTCTCACCCGCAGTATTCACCACAAATCCAGGCAGCAGCCCACAAGACTTCCGCGCAGCTCCCTTCGTCCGATGAGTTTAGGAGGAACGTATCGTCGTTCAGCAGCTTGACCATTAGTTTCACAGCATACCTCCGCGCGGCCTTTACGCGGCCAACAATGTCTACAAGTTGGTCTCTGATTTGAAGCCCAACATCTACCGAGGCAACATATGCGAGGTCTACCAACACCGAAAGATACCACTCAAAGTCGGTCACGTTGGCGTAGGTATCTCGTGAACATATTGAGAGTATCCTTTGAGCAAGCGTTAGTCGATATGCACAGGTCCCTGCGAGTACGCTTGAAGTTTGTACACCGTGAGGCAAGTGTGCGCGTTGCGACAATGAATGCACCGCCGTAGGGACTGCTGCAATAGAATCTGGTCTGGCCAGGTGTGACAGGAGCTGCTGAGTTATAGATTGCAGGTTATCCTCATCAACCTTGAGGTGTAAAATTAGCCACAAGAACGCGGAGAGAAGGGGTGACACGGGATACCATAGCCGAAACAAGGTCCAGAGCCCTCATCCGAATACTCATATCTTGATCATCAATGCTAGACAAGATGACTTTCTGGTACTCCCTGACTAGATGCGGGTGGCTAGGGACGATCTTGACCAACGCAAGCAGCGCGATATATTTGACTAGAAATGGTCATCAGCTGAATCGCGTAGTTAATCTGCGACAGACTTACGGTTCTGGTCAGGGTCCTGCAGGAAGGTGGCTAGTTTGGTAACACAAGTCCTTGCAAGGGTGTCACCCGAGTGGGGTTGCAACATCCCCCCCACTATACATGTATGAACGCATTCATAAAGTAAAGATATCGCAGGCGTTGTGGTGATGAGATCCTTAATTGGTTTTTGTAGCTTGTGGACCAGGCGTGGCTCGTGTGGGGTCAAGGCACCGAACTATGGGTCATTCAAGAACGGTGAACAACAGACGAAATCTTGAGAACGTACGAGTTTGATGACTTTGATCAGCAGCCAGTTGTTAGAGGAGGTGGTGAGTAGATGGAATAACTGAGGGGCAAGTATGAGGTAGTCGGTAGGACTCTGGCGAACGAGTTCGCAGAGAACATTCATAGTTGCGGAGACAACACCTAACCGACGGTCAGTTAGTTTGTAAAAGCCGGAGTATATCGCGTGCCTTGATCGGAGTCGCTCAGCTTTTCCGCTAGACGTGGTAAAGCGACGGAGACCACGTCGGGATAGCTCACAATTATCTTATACAAGGCAACCACGGCACGTTTCCGAATGACCGGTCGCGAATGGTTAAGCATCGCAATGATTTCAGGATGCAGGTCTCGAGCCAAATCCGGGGTTATAAATTGACAAAGTCCATTCAAAGTTACTGAGATATCGAGGGACGTGCCGCTTAAATCCTGTATAATTAAGCTATAGAAAGAGCTGCATTCTGGCAGAACGACGAACCTTTTTCAGCAAATTGGTAGTCAGCATCAACACGTCCGTATCCTTCGAGAATGATTGTGATGCCGCTAGATAGCCAACACACTTGAGATGAAACTTGGATGAAGACATAACTTCGACAACATGGAACGAGGCCCAGCTCATATCGTAACCAAGCATATCAAGCTGGAACAAACTTAATAGGATATCAGATATTTCCAAAGCGTAACGCTCACGTATGTGAGTTTCATAATGGCCCCCGCTTTGAGCTCCATGTCCTTGTTCTTAATCTCTTCCCGGATTTCATCCACAGCCTTGTTGATGAACGTGGCTTCATCTTTCTTGTTCGCCCGCAAACCGCGGATGAGATCTTGTAGGGTCCGTTCCCACATAGAGATAGAGAACTGGGACCGGCGATTCCGTCAGCCGTCCTATAAAGCGTGGAATTGCGGAGGCAAGGAGCGGAATGACGCGCACGTGCCTGCCGATCGTTACCCGAACTCATCAGCCACTTTCACCCCCGCCTCCGAAGCGAAGCCGTGAGTGTTTGTGGGTAATCTCCTCACATTTTTGCCGAGGCGTGCTCAGGGTGTTCAGGTAGATAAGTCCCAGAATCTGGGCTGCGGGATCCGGAGAGGATGAGTACCCTCACTCGAGATGAGTACGAATGGGTCTCGTTCACACTTCATCCAACTCCTGACATTCCCACAGCATCGAAATCGCGACCCGTGCTGCGGACCAGTTCACTCGTCTGTATTACTCCACATACGATTCCCCAACGAGGGTCATAGACCTACCGAAATTCTACCGCCCTTCGTCTGCGATCACTTGGAATGGCAACCCGTTCGCAGGTGCAGACGCCGTTCGAGACCTGTTGAACGAAACCCCTATAACGAAGCATGAAGTACAGTGTTTTGACTGTCATCCCATTCCAGGTCTGTCCTTTCTGCAGCCCTTATTTGTTCGTCGTGTGCCGACCCAACTCCGGACAGGTGGCCAACCTCCGAACCTCCTGGTCACTGTTTCCGGTACGGTGACCTATGGCAACCCCGCCAACCCAACAGTTCCTTCAAATAACAGTGCCAAATCGAAGAACGTCGATGGCCAACCGAGAGTCTTCTCACAAACTTTTGTTCTTGTTCCCGACTCCTCTGCCGTCCCAGCGAAAACAAGCGAAGTGGCAAAATACTACATCAGCGCGGACGCCCTCCGTTTTGTTGGCTAAAAGATGCAATTATAACGATGCCGTGAGATCTACTACTTAACGATAATGTACAAAAATACAGTAGACAATCAACCAAATGTTTGGCTGGACCTTGCACTCCGCTTAATCTTGGATAGACGCCATTCGTCCGGTTTCTCGTACTGAAACGCCGGGTCAGCACGACCAAGGCTGTCGAGAAACAAGAGATACTTGCCTTGTTGTACAACGGCTCAATCTTCTCCTGTTTCTTGCGTTTGCTGATCTTGCTCGAGTCCGCAACCTTGAAGAACTGCGGGGCAACTTCAACCAGCCATTTAGGTTCCACTGCCGTCACGTTGTGACAGTACTCCCTTGTTGTCAGGATCAGCTCGTGGTACACCAGCCATTCGGGTGCTCTGTTGAACAATGCGGACGAGGGGTGAATGTAGACCGGGGTTCCCTCGACCAACGTTTTATATCCCTCTTGTGGGTCTTTCTTAGCGGCGTGTCGGAAGAATCCAGAGCAAATAGCTCGTCGAACAAGGTTGTAATCACGGCCAGCCGAAAGAATATCGTGTTTGTACCTGAGGAATACATGAGCAGACTGTTCACAGTCAATGCCGCAAATGCTCACCTGTCCATTATGCCTAACAGCTGCTTCCGCACGTCCTCGGCTCTCCGCATACTCCTAGCCTGAATGAAGTTCTCGAAACACCATGGATTAGAGTAATTGCTGGCTTTCCACCCGTTGTAAACAGTCAACAATGTCAAGTGGTCTCCCTCAGGTTGGTTGAATTTTGCCTTCTTGGCATCTGCTTGTCCCTGCTTCTCTTTCGGTCGATAGAAGACCGTGGGGATCGACAACATGGCAACGATGGACAAAATTTCCTCTGAACATCCAAGTTCAACCGAAGCGATCAACATCTTCGCGAGTGTCGGTTCCAGTGGGAAATCCGCCATCTTACGTCCCAGCCTAGTCAACAGACCTTCGTCATCGAGAGCGGACAACGCATACAACGACTCGAGGGCTGTTAGCATTGTCTGAGCCGGTGGGGGATCCATGAAATCGAAACTGAGGAGGTCGTTGATACCCATGGCCTTCAGTAACAGGATCGTATGCGCAAGGTTTGTTCGTTGGATGTCGGGGATGGAGGTAGGAAGCATCTCATTTCGGTAGGCGGCCTCTGTGTAGAGGCGATAGCATTTCCCCGGACCAGTCCTTCCAGCACGGCCGGCTCGTTGGCGTGCCTGGGCTTGGGAAATAGGCATCACAACAAGTGAGTCCATACCAAGCCTGGGGTCGTAGGCATTTTGTTTCGAGAAACCAGGGTCGACGACGTAATAGATACCGGGGATAGTTAAGCTCGTCTCTGCAACGTTTGTTGCGACAACGACCTTTCGGGCTCCAGGAGGGGTGGGTTCGAACACACGAGATTGGACTTCGGATGGTAGAGCAGAGTAAATGGGGAGGATGAAGAGTTCCGGGACCTTCGGGCCGAGTGCCTTCATACGCTCGTAGAGGATTTCGCAAGCCGTGTCGATTTCTTCCTGACCTGTCAGGAAAAGAAGGACGTCCCCCGGGGGCTCTGACAGGTGGATCTGCATGACGGTGATAAGGGATGCGTCCAGGTAATCGGTTTCCGGCTCCTTCGTGTAGAGGTATTCGACAGGGTACGTCCGACCCGGGATCGAGAAGATAGGACATCCGAAGAAGTACTTCGAGAATTTTTCGGCATCAAGCGTCGCTGAGGTCACAATCAATTTTAGATCTGACCTGCGTTTCACAGCCTCTAATGGATCGTCAGCAACGATAAGTCGAGACAAGACGACAATACTCACTCTTGAGAAGTCCGAACAAAACGTCAGTGGCAATGGTACGTTCGTGAGCCTCGTCGAGCATGACGACGGAATACCCGGTGACATCCGGGTCAATAACGCTTTCTCGTTGCAGCATACCGTCGGTCATGAACTTAATCTTGGTGTCGGGACTTGTGCAATCCTCGAAACGAATCGTATAGCCGACCTCTTGGCCCAACCGACAACCCACTTCTTCTGCCACTCGCTTTGCAACGGACATGGCGGCAACACGACGGGGTTGTGTACAACCAATCTTCCCGTTCTCAGCGAAACCCGATTCTGCGAGGTACTGGACGATCTGGGTGGTTTTCCCGGATCCCGTGTCTCCAACGACGATAAGAACTTGATGCTACAAGGTTCATCAATCACATTTTCAGTAAGCAAAAATGTGTAAAATACACACTTCTCTGATAGCCTCTAACAGAGGATCCCTGAGCTTATAGATTGGCAGGTTCTTCCGTTGTTCCTGAATGCTGAGATTCGTGATTTCTCCAAACGTCGTGGCCTTGCTGAAAGTTGCTTCCTTCCACCCCGGGGCGTCGTTTGGACCACGGCGAAGGTTACTCCTCAAGTCTTGGGCGAAAACCTTGTCCTGCTGCGACGACATCGGGTCCAACCAAGGGGTGCTAAAGTCGCGAGCCTCCGAGTCCGCCACCTCGTTGGCCTCCTGCTGTCTCATCTCCTTCCTCTCTTTGGCAAGGGCGGCACCAGCGAGCGCAGCACGATTCAGTGAACCGTCTGGAGCCTTCACGATCTTCACCGGGCTAAGGTCTAGTGTCTTCTTCGTCTGCCCTGCTAAGAACGGTGGTTCCTCCTCTCGTACCTCAACATCCAGCTCCTCTTCAACTTCTGCGCGTACAGCAGGGTTGTTGAAATCCTCATCGAGTTCAGGGTACTCAGAAGCGGGGATGATGCCAGAGGATATAAGTTGCTTGATCTCCCAACGTTCCGGGGATGTCAGCCTTTTAGCTGAGCGCTTCGGCTCGTCAGTCTTGCCGCGAAGTGGGACAGCGTTCGAGCCGGATAGTGACGCGCGAGCAGCCTCCTGCCGCTCAGCCTCCATTTCGGCTTCGGATTTGATTCGAAGGTGAGGAGTAAGATCTCGTCCGGTAATTTGATCCACGTCCTTCATAGAGAGTCCGATCCTACTTCCGGCCACACTTAAAACTTTAACCTTCACCGTCTGATTACGACTGAGAAGGTCCGCGGCTGAATTCGTCCGTGCACCGGCCTGAATGTTGGAGACGTGAACCATACCTTCAGTACGTCCCGCGACACCGTCAAGGGTTACGAACGCGCCAAAATCCCTAACCGAAGATACACGACCGGTGTAAATCTTGAAGAGCACCGGCCGTTCGTCTACGGCAGCGGCATGACGTCCGTCGCGTCTGTAACCACGGTCGGAGGGACGCCCTCGAGGACTTGGACTGCGGCGACGAGGAGATAACGAGCGGTCACGCCTTTGGCGTTTAGGTGAAGGTTGGTCGTCTGAAGGGCGCGGCCTGGTGTTCTTCGACGCCGACTCGAATTGAGCCATCATGTCGTCCACCTCCTTCATCACAGCGTCCTTCTCCACAGCGGATGGCATAGGCTTATCGGCAAGGGCAAGCCCAGGGAATAATCGCTTCCTCTTCTCCTGTTCATCCAACTCTCCTTCTACATATCCGTTCTTCTGACCGTTAGAATCGTCTCCCTTGGGTTGTCGTTTCTTGTGTTTGGGGTGCATCGTGAGGATCAGGCGATCCACAGTCTCGACAAATGAGTCGGGGAAGTCGGCACCAACGCTGGAGAGATTTGCCTTGAAGTCGGCAAGCGTTTTGGATTCATCGTGGAGAGCGATGACGAATTCGGCCACAGTCTTGTCATTAATTCCAGTGTGGTTGACGACCTCCTGGGTAATTTTGGCGACGAGAGAGAGGAACTCGAGTTGCGTTAAGTCATCGGTCATCGTCGCAGACGAGGGAGAGCGATGGGTCCGCGAACGATGAGCATGTCCAAAGAGGCGCGTTCTCGCTTAGTCATCACGACTCAATTTCCCACGAACGCAGCTCCTCGCATTGACCTGCATTGGATGTGATGAATTAAGCAGTCGACCTAAGTAGTTAAACCATCCCCAGTCATCAAGTCTATCATAGCCCCAATCACATGAGAACTCTGAGGGACGAAAGTCCTCTGTGTCAAGTGATCAAGTAGTTCTCTATCGAGTAGTTTTCTGGATACGAGATTTAGTGAACTGGATGCCATCTGGTCGGTAAAGGGACAATTTACCTCAACTGAGTTGCAAGAACACCGATCCGAGGTAAAGCCCGCAGCTTGATTCCATTGCCGACAGTGATACCTCCACCGATATGGTTTACGGAGATGGCGCCACCGAGGAGCAAAATGGCATAGACGGGGACCTTCCCGATGTTACTAAAAGGCATGCTAAGGGGAAGTATCCTCACCTGCGTGCAATCCCTTAAATAAGTTTTCTTCGTCGCATGCTTCGTAAAGTAGCATACGAACGGAGATTTCCACGCTGCCTCACTAAAGAGGACAGATGTGGGGTGGATGAAGACTCGTTCCTGGTTTGAATCATAAACCCTGAATTCTGCAGCCGAGTTCTCCCGCTGAACCGTCCCTGCGGCAACCTGATCGAACTTTATTGCAGATTTCGGCAACCGTACTTCCGCCACCTGTGGCCAAAGACCACCGAGGATCACAGACTTGACCAGATTTGTATTATCTTTGTTGGTGTTCAAAGCAGGGTTCGAAATCCCGGCGGACGAGTCAACAAATCCACTCTCGACCAGACTGAAAAACAACTCCTGTCGCAGCGTTGCGACATCTCGCACTGTTGACGCGGAGATGAAGTTCTATTCCTACACGGTCAGCAATGGAGAACCTTGATGAAGCAGATGAACGACAGGACCTCCTCACAGAACTTACTGAGGGTAGAGTTTGACCCTCCTTCAGAACGTAGATTTGCACAAGTGTCAAATGCCTTGACGTATGTCAGCAGATCGCTTCCAGAAGTCGCGAATTTCGCTCTATGGCTAAAGAGATGCTCATCAGTACGCAAATGATCTGTTTTGGAAATCCCCCTCACGCAGTAACTTCATTACGCTTATCCATCGGATTCAGAAAGAGTGACTTGGATGAGAGACAGGCCGCCGCTGTGAGGGTAGGTTCCAGACAACGAAATATGGCTCCCAAGATCATCATCTATAAAACCCCACGTCGGTGCCTTAACTTGAACCACGCAAACCATACCAACCTTAGCGAGTTTCACATCCACCGGTAGCGTAGCCTTGTGAGACGTCAGTTGGCGCGGCAGGATGAGCAAAACGGACGCACCATTGCACGTCCCAACGCCGTAATTGTGTCATCTTCGCCGATAGCACCAATTTCCTTTAGAAAATCCCACGAACTGGAGAGAGTAGTAACTTTAGGAGGATCAATCGCTCTCCCCAAGAATTCCTAATATTACCATCAGTAAGGACACTAGACGGAGGACAGGAGAAATACCTGCACATCCTCGCTCTCTCTCGCAGCCTTTACGGATAAACAGACGTTGTTCAAAGAGACGCGCAATATCTCAGGGACAGAGAAGTTCGCCATGTCCTTCTCCTGATTCCTAGTATACGTCTTGTAGCATGTTCCGGGCTGGGTTCGACCGGCTCGGCCCCTTCTTTGTTGACCAGCAGCTTTAGAGATCCAACCCTCTACCAGGTTCGACAATTGAGTCTCAGAATCGTACTGAGCTTCCTTCATCCTTCCAGAGTCGATGATGTACACGATATCGTCGATCGTAATAGACGTCTGCGATGCGGATGAGTTGCAATAGCAGGAACGAGAGCTCCCGCGCACCTCTGCTACGTTGGTCGAACAGACAATTTTCCATTTCGATAGATCCGTGTGGAATACCTTCCGCTGTTCATCGCTGGAAAGGTTTGCATGTAATGGAAGGATGTCCGCCTGCTTGTTCAAGGTCGTCCCGATAGTTCGCATGCATTGTTTGATTTCTTGTACACCAGGAAGGAAGACCAGAATGCCTCCCTTGGGCTTCTCGTTTACGATATGGTTTGCCAGGGCAGCTATGAGCTGTGAACGGTCAGCTCCCTTGATATGAATCACTGAGGTGCTGGTTGTACTTCGTAGTCGATACGGTTTGCTCCGATGACTTTACGGACGACCTGTATATCCTGTTCGGGAAGTCCCTGTGACTGGAGGTCGTCTTGCTGTTGCTTAAATTGACCCCCAGCTTGCGTTCTACAGCCACGAGGTTTGTAACCTATCTTAGGTATAATATCTTCGAGATAGCTGCTTCCAGTTAGATACAATTCACACGCACGCAAACGAATGAAACCTTACATATCTTCCACAGGGAATGTGCGACCAGGGATACTAATCAACGGCGCTCCGCCAAAGTAGTTGACGAAGGTCTCCTGGCTAATTGTTGCGGACATCAGGACAACCTTCATGTGTTTTGTCCTGCGCAAAAGATCCCTCAATTCCAGCAATAAGAAATCGCTGTCCATTGACCTCTCGTGAACCTGGTGGAAAGGGTTTGAACCGCAAGAATACGAGAGTGTCATCAGGACCCACCTCATCCACCACCACATGCGTGACACCGCCCAAGTTATCACCAGAATTGAGTCTACGCAAGACCACACCCGTTGTACAGAAAAGGAGTTTGGTTTTGCTTGTCATTCTACTCTCTCCCCGAATTGCGTATCCCACAGATCCATCGGATAATCGCTCATCAGACACGCGAGTAGCAACAGCGATAGCTGATAGTCGACGAGGCTGAGTAACCAGGATAGATGCGGAGGACCCCTTTCCATTAGCGATGAGGGAGTCGAGAATGAATTGAGGCACTGTCCAAGTTTTAAGGTCACTGGATACAGTCCTAGAGCAGCGACACATACGTTGAGTGGTCTTCCCGGATCCTAATAATGTCGTTGAGCATTTTGATCTCGTGTCATGGGGAAGCATCACCTGTCTCTCCAACGACGACTACAACTCTGCTTTTCTCTAGTGCAGTTAGAAAGTCCTCCCGTGCAGAAAAGGCAGGCAACCGTTTCCTCGTGGCGAACATATCTCGATAACGCTCACTTACACAAAGCTTCTCAAAGTCCGCTTTGACCTGCCCGTCCGTACGGTCGTCCGTCTTGTGAGAGAGCTGCCCCCTTCTGCCGGGCTTGACGAGAGAAGCCTCATCAAGTTTTCCCTCATCAGTGTCTGAAGGTTTACGGGGAGTTATATGCTTCAAGACCTCGGAAGCATCAGGTGGACCGTTATCCTCGATATTGATCCATTCTTCCTCAATGATTCGAAGGCACGCGCCGACGAATGTCTCTCCGTCTTCAACCAATCGCCCCCCATCTACAGCCTGTAAGACACAGGAAAGGATATGCAGGCGAACGTAAGCAGGTACAGATGGAGAAGAGATGTGGATAGCTGGAGGAGAGACGATGGGGGAGGTATCGCCTGAAGTGAATATGTGTAACGTAAGCGGCGAAATAGGTAGCGGGATAGTCGTACGTCCGGGAGAGATTGTGCCGCCATACGCGTTGACTTCAATAGGGTCGACGTCTCCCAGCGTAGAGGCCTCCCCGGGGCCTTGTGAAGGTTCTGCCTTACCCAATAGACGCTTTCCAAGCCCGGAAACCAAGGTCTCAGGATGGCCTACGCCAGACGGTGCTGTCACGAGTTCTTCCCTAACGAGGTATAGGGGCCATCCACCCTCCTTGGCCATCGATTCCTCGAACCACCTTCTTTTGAGGTCGTGGGCACCAGAGTGAGTGTCAGTGATGAAAGGTTTTGATGAGTTATTGGCGGGCATGAACCTCTCCGGGAGGTCAACTTCCGGGGTATGGAGTAGGAGGTATTCAATACTGGCTTCTAGGGGTGTCAGATTTGCCGCGAAGTTTTTCGTGAAGGATGAAGGTTCCGCGATAAAGACCACGGCTTTTTGAGACTGGTCCGGTTTGAAACCCAGCGTTCGGAGCTGCTGCGCCAACATTTTGGCGGCAGATTCATCAATGTTCGTGGTTGAAGCTATCTCGTCAGTATATAGTGCTAACGTCTGGAAAATCTGTTAGGATCGGTTCGGGAAAGTGCGAACGAAGAACCTTTCGGATGGCCTCTTCCACAGTATCTCGCAGGGATGAAGCCATTTTCACCTCTGGAGCATTGGTAAATCCTTTTGGCGCTTGAGACTGGGTGTTGGATTTCGAAGTACTGGCTCCCAAAGCGGCCTTTTGCTTGGCTGCCTCTCCCTGCCTCCGCTTCACCGCCCTGTAGGCAGCGAAAGGGTCTGGTTCATACATCCACGATCGGTGTGATGGGGCGGTCTTATGCTCAGCTGCTAGTTCATTCCAGTATTCGCGGGGACCAGGGGGTAGAACGCGGTTTAACTGAATGCCATTGCAGAACTAGAGATGACAGCAAGTTTGGACCGGTCAAATGGGAAATAGTACGCGGAAAACTAACACGGTAGAGTGCATAAGTAGCACCCCAATGCCGGGCCTCGATAGCAGTTGGACGAGTATAAGGCGGATGCGGTCCAAGACGAACGGATTCGGTTTGAGAGGTCTTAGGGTTGACATAACGCAAGGTGACCACGAACCCGTACTGGTCGCCGATCTTGCAGGTGTCGACAGTTGGTTTCTCCCAACCATTCTTCTGACATCTGAGAAGTGGAAGTCAGTCACTCACGGGATCATGCCTATCCAGGGAGTTGGCCGATCGAGAAACAACCAAGACTGGGAAGATCAGCGGACTCGGAGAATACGCACCTCTCGTGTAACAGGCTTAATGGCCATTTTGATCCTGGTGGAAACAAAGATTTCTCTGGAGTAGCGTCCTCGGTGGGCTGGGGCTGTTTATTTTTCGACGAATTTCCTGCATTTCCAGACTTTACGATTCCTTTCCGAGGTGGCATTCAATGCAGGATTGAAGGGGAAGCACGTGACTGACCGTCGGCAAGGATGCGGGACCCGATTCTGTCGGACGGGCAAAGAGTGGTTCGATGACTGGAATGGATTATCGTCAGACAAAGTTTCTCCTACTTACTCTCTCTCTTGCCCCCTACTATAAATGTTTCCCATCCACGGCTCGTTCTCCACTTGAGCCCTCTGCTAGTGCATTACAGTGGCCCCAGCTTCCCCTACTGCGGTGGTGGTCGGTTACCGCTCCCTCCTGTTGGCCACTGGCGCATACAGGTTCCGCCTGTTATCTGTTCCGTGAATCATGACATCGATACAAGGAGGGGTGGACTCCAAGCCGATCAGAATGTACGAAGCCACTCCAAAGGCAGTTGCTTCCAACATCGTATTCCTTGCTGCCTGGCTCGCCGGGACCACTGGCTACTTTTTGGTAAGTGACACACCGTCCATCGATATCGATAGTGTACGCTCAAGAATGTTGCAGAGCATTCTTGCAACAACATTTGCGCGGTGCATCCAGTGGTTCCCCTTCCTCAGGCCGGAAAGTAACTCACCACCATCCGCAAGTGTGCCTGTGCGAACTTTCAACCGTACCCCACGCCCCAAACCAATAATGACGCGTCCATCACTCTCGCGTGAAAACGTAGAGCGACATGTAACCTTCTCTCTTAACGCCCGGACATCTCGTGACATACTGCCACCCCTCCAACCTTCCACTGAAAACATGACCTGCACAACTGCCTCATTTTCTTCAGGTGATTCAACATTGTGTTCGTCACCGCTGTCGGATCCAGGCGATCTACCCCCCTTGAAGAACCTCCCACTGCTGTCATTGGACCCACAGATGCCTGAACAAATCCAGGTCAAGAAACGCTCGATGACTGCCAACTTTCCAATCAAAGCAAGAAACCCTTTCAAGTTTCGTCGCGCCTCGACCCCAGCTGCTCCCTCTCCGACTCCTGAGATTGGTGAAATTCTCCCGGTGTGCCCATCCATCGACCGACCTCCCGCATCTCCGGTCGAACTAGGTCCCGGGAAGCCATCACTGATCAGAAGACTGAGCATGAAAGGACGAAGGGCATACAATGTCAACACGGTGACTGAATGTTTGTTTTCGTCTTAGGTTCGCTGTCCTGCCCCATCTAAATAACCCTCTTCAGCTCCATCAAGCGCACCCACATCACCCAGGTTGTCGCCGTCGTCATTCCGTAACGCAGCAAACACCTCGAGGCGGTCTGCGTCTGTGGATATTCCCGCACAAACATCAGACTGTCCGGCGTTTGCTCCCCCATCTCCGCACCAGAGTCCTCCTCGACGGACCCTTTTTGGTGGTTTCACAAAAAGGCCACGAACGGTGTCTCCTTCACAAGCGCCCGCACGAACCCAACCTTACGGTCCTCCTTACAATTGCCCTTTCCCCGTTCCACAACCTCGACGGTCGAGCGGCACCCGAAGATCAACGACCAGTACGCAAACTTCAATACCCGTAAATTAGCACGCGTAGGAGCCCAGAAATCACCATAGTAGCAGTTTTATCATTGTAACACCATCCAGCTCGCGCCCTGTAAGTGAATCATTCTTCGACGATGAGGTTCATCTGTACTCACACGGGCGGCCCACAGAATGACCATCAAACGTCTCACGCCATACTACAGTATATCCGACCATCCAATGCACACCTTATGATAGCACGATATCATCCGTTCCGGAGAACCCCCACTACGGCCACAGCCCGCAATGACTTATCACCATAGATTATATTGTTTTGTCCGTCTTGCTTTGCAACGAGATGCATCATCTGATTTCCCAAGTTCACGATTCATGCCTTGGTTCGCGGCAAAGAACAGGCGAAATTTCTAAGTCATTGGTACGTGTGAGAGGTGAGGACAAAGTGGGTAAATGAGACGGATATCGATGGATCGATAACAGTGCAAACTACTTATCGAGCGTCGCTACACAGCTCGAAACGAGGTGCTGTCAAACATAGAAATGAAATCAATGTGAGAAGCTGAGTACCAGACCAGATAGGTGTCGCTATCAACGAGGGACTTACCGAAGTGATGGAAATCTTGAGCATCGAACATGGGAAGGAGGAGAAAAATAGGTGAAGGATCACCGGATGCATGCATGCGTACATGAAACCGAGCTGCCGAAGGGTCTGGGCTAGGCACGTAAATGCGCACTTCGCCGAAACCAGAGCTGGTCGTGAAGGGTCGAATTGAAACCCCCTTGATATTCATCGGCCAAGGGGTGGTCACCCAGTCCAGGTAGTTCGGCACATCATGGATATATACACTCGTCGTTTCATCGCGTACCTGGCACTGCCGCTGGTGCTCCCAAACATTCAGCAGGAGTGCAATCGGCTCTTGACAAGGTTAAAGGGCAGTCTCCAGATATAGTGATCTATCGAGGTCGCCAACATCTCCGGGAGATCGGTTTAGGCATCACCACGATGCGTTGGTCGCCCATTCACTAAGACGGTGGGGAACAAACGATAACGTTGTACCCGCGGATATCACCAGTCGTGGGGCGTACATAAGGTGATTGATGGATACCCAGAATTCAAGAGGAGAGGCAACGGGACAAGCGAGACAATTACACCCATTGTACGGCAAAACATTTGAGACGCCAAAGATCCAGGAGCATATGAACACTGGAGTCGGCGAAGGGAACTCCAGCCCCGGGGCACCACGAGTCAACCAGCAGCAGGCCGTATAGACACCGGTGTTCTTGGGTTATCGTTAGCTGAGCCAAGCTACGTGACGCGATGTCCTCGCGATGATCGACGCGTTGGGGGACGGATATCGCCACGTGTTTCATCTTGCTTTACCAGAGGCTTTAGACACGATTGGTGCCGTTGAACGTCCAGAACCGATAATGGTATGCATACAACCACCTCTGCACCTTTGCAATGATAACGTGGATACACGTTCAGGTCGTCCTCGCCACCTCGATATGCACAAAAGGCGGAAAAGGTATCACCACCCTCAAAATTCGACCGCACATGAGTTCAATGCTAATATCACATCCACAGCCGTGATTTCTCGCCAGTTCCGAGACATGACACGGGCTAGGATTGAATCCCTCCTGACATCCTTCCCAAAACTAATCCCGACGAACACTCAACATACGTCCGTCGAAACCGCTGAAGTTCGATACGTTTACCAACCGTTGGAGGAACTTTACATCCTCTTGATCACGAACAAGGCCTCAAACATCCTTCAAGACATCGAAACGCTGCATTTGATCGCCCGTGTCGTGTCTGACATGTGCAAGAACGTAGAAGAGCGTGAAATCCTTAAGAATGCTTTCGATCTGCTCGGTGCATTTGATGAGATCGTCAGCTTGGGCTACAGAGAGCAAGTGTCGTTGACCCAGGTGCGGAGCGTACTCGAGATGGAGAGTCACGAGGAGAAGATTCAAGAGATCATCGCCAGGGTGAGTCCTTCGTTTTTCCTACATAACCGCACCAAGAACTAAGCAGTCAACACATCCAAGAATAAAGAAGCTGAGGCCAAGGAAGAGCTTAAGAGGAGGGCCAAGCAGCTTGAGATGCAACGGCGTGAGCAACAACGGCGTGCAGCTTCTGGTACGGGGGGCGGAGGTGGAAACTTCCTCGGCGGCGGTGCAACCGGCTACGCCCCGATATCCCAGCGATTCGAGGCTCCCACCCCTCAGCGGACGGTCTCTCCTCAACCTTCATCTCTACGTACCCCTGCTTTCAAGAGCGGGGGGATGAAGCTCGGCAGCAAGAAGACAAAACAAGCCGAACTTCTCGATGCCCTGGGAGGCGAACTTGCCGTGGAGCAACAGTCCGTCCCCGCTTCGCCGATCCATGCCCCGGAACCTGTCGCTCCAGTAAAGGACTATACCAGCAGCCTCCCTACCGTCGCGCAGGAAAGGTGAGTATATATCTGCTGTCTTCCCCGCGACGATCCCTTATTTTCGGCCCCAAAGCGTGCATGTTTCTATCAAGGAATCCATTTCTGTGGATCTCATGCGCGAAGGTGGTATCAACTCGTTAGAAATCAAGGGTGATATGAACCTTCATGTGTCGGATGATACCCTCACATGCATTCGTCTCTCGGTGGCTCCTCCCCCTTCTGGCGTTGGAGCTGAGGTTCAGTTCAAACAGCACCCCAACGTTGTGAAATTCCAGGCTCAGAGGGAGCGTGTTGTCGCTCTCAAGGATCCTAGTCGCGGGTTCCCCGTCAACCAGCCACTTGGTGTCCTCAAATGGAGATATTCAGGGAAAGATGAAACCTACGTTCCACTCTCGAGTACGTCTCTCCTGTACCTGGGTGCCCCTTTTGATTCGACGATAACATGGTATGCATAGTCAACTGCTGGCCGTCACCATCAAACGATGGGACGTGTGAAGTTAACATCGAGTATGAACTCGAGAACGAGTCTCTATCGCTATATGACGTTGTCGTTTCTATCCCTCTCCCGTAAGTTAACGGTAGATCCGACCGCGGGACCTGCACTGATCCTGTCCCGTTCTCGTAGGGCCGGCTCGTACCCAACGGTTTCATCCTACACCGGCGAGTGGTCACTCAACCCCTCCTCACATTCGTTAGATTGGTCAATTGCCCTAGTCAACGCGGACGACCGGTCCGGTTCATTGGAGTTTTCCGTTGGTGGTGACGACGCTGGTGCTTTCTTCCCCGTAAAGGTCTCATTCGTCGCTCAAGGGAGCCTCGCCGGAGTATCAATTACCTCAGTCGATCTAGTTGACGGTGGGCCCGTCACATTCTCACAAGAAGCTGTTGTGTCTATCGAAAACTACGTAGTCTCTGGTTAGAGGGTTGTAAATCAGAGGACTATATATTACATGAACCCCAGGCATAGAGCGCAAAAAAAAACAAAAGTTGACGAGGAAAAACGTTAGTAGTCCGGGTCGTATCGAATGTGAGAGAGGTGTGAGATTGAAAATCATGTTGTTCTCAAGTTCTGCATTGAGCTCAGCAGATCTCCCATCGAGGAGTTCCGATTGTTTGTCCCGATCCCATAGAAAGTATTCGGTCGGCTAGACGTCCGACGGGCGGATCCGAAATCATTTGGCGTAAGGTGATTCCCTGCGGTTCCACGAGAAGGCGAAGATGTGTTCATACTGACATCGCTGATCCCGTATACGGAGACGACCGGCAGTGAGTTTTGTGTAGGTATAGGGATGCTCATTGGTCCGGGGCTCCAACTGCGGGTGCGAAGAGTGTTTACTTCCGCATTCCTTCCTCTGCGAGGTATCGCGGGGATTGGGGCCTTCGTGTTATCCCTGTCAATCAGCATCTGCAGAGCCAAAAGGCTAGAAAATGCGTCATTTCCTGAGTTGTGGAAGCTCCAACGCGCATCAACTCCCAAGGAGGCTAAAGCAGCGGGTAGGGAAATTATGGCCTTCAGAGCTCGCGGTTTTCCATAAGAGTCAACCATCGGGCCACGATGGCCACCCGAGAACAACTCTCGCTCGAAGGATGCGGTATCGATTACGTGCACATTCGAGGGAAGCTCTACTTCGGTGTCAGGCCTTGCGAACAAGAAGGGGTGAGACTAAAATAACTGACTTATACCCATCTCAACCATGCGCTTAATATCACCGTGAGCGCCATGGGCGACGATGACCAGGTCGTTGGCCCTGGTATCAGAGTCGGGCGAGCTGAGGCTGCTGCGGGGACGTAAGACCACAGAAGGACTGGCCCGTCAGGCGAACCAATGTACCTGATTACCGCCTGTATTATCATCGGCAATTTGACCTTTGGTATCACTTGCGTGGAACCGAACTACGGTGGCTCAGGATTCGGTGAAATGTAGTGAGGACAACGCTTACGGCGTACTAGCGAAAAATGTCAGTGACTCACCCACTTAAGGGTAGATCGCGTACCTCCCAGGGAAACGTAGGACAGTGCTTATTTTGGACGTTAGTATACTCTTGCACCACGTAGTGCCCTCGTCTGTAGGAACCTGATAAGGGCGCCGGCAGAACCACGGAATTACGGTTAACCCACCGATAGTTCTCATTTGGATCCGGGGGCCAGATGCCAAGACTGTTCAGAAGTAAGATATCGGTTAGTGCGGGAGAAGGCTGAGGACTACTCACACATCCAAATTATTACATCGGACAGCGGCATAGCCCCACTCGAGGCAAGAGGAAGCGTTTCGTTCAGACCACTCGAAGTCAATAGCAAGGAAAGTCTTTTCCCTGCTGTTCCAGAGTTGCTGAATGAACTTAGGCTCTCCAGCCCTGATCCTCGTCTTCAGAGAGACCAACGCAGCACCGGAGAGGGTAGAATGCGCTTTGCGATATGCTAACATATCCGAGATAGTTCGCAGCGGTCTGGTGCTTGTCTCATATGGGGTAATTTTTAGGAAGTTATCCAGGAGGGGTAGTGTCTCGCCAAAGCTTGGCATGACATCAATCACGCGAATCTACGTTGAGATATGCACCAGAACCTACCGCGTCCTGATCATCTTGATGAAAGACTGAATATGGGATAACTTCGTAACAATGTGGGCTTTTGAGGTCCATGTGTCGGTAACAATGATGACGGGCCAGGAACAACCAAGGAACAAGTTGAAGGTCTCGAAGAGATGTCCCCAAGTTTTTTCATACCTGGAATGAATCTCTAGTTCTATGCGAGGTTCACTAGTAAGGCGCGCACCATAAGATGTTGTGGAATTGAAAATGCGACATATAGGCTGAGTAGACCTGTACGCAAGTGATAAGGACGCGGGATTCCGGTTGTTCAACGAGTGATTACTGGTCACCGACCGACTGAAGGTCATACTCCCAGCCTCTGGGGTCCACGAGTGTAAAGTCAGACATAGGCCCAAAGAGCTGGCGGACAGATGGTGAAGGAGCGGAAGTAAGTTATCAACGACCTGCGTGTCATCACAAAGGGCGTTCTAATCGGGCATCGGCGAAGTCGGAAAGGGGCCACGGATCAATTTCACCGGAAGCGGATGCTCGTCCGGGGTCGGGAAGAAAGCGTACAGTACGGCATTGGGAGCAGATACTCTGACTACGTCCGATTGAGATGAGGGCGTATCAGTGCCAGGACAGGGTGCATTGCGAAATCTGAGATCTGATTCCCGAAGGCCGGATTCAAACTTCGTTCGCCAACTCCCATGTCTACCACGTGAAGCCCTACCCTAAACCGCTGTACAGCACCAGTCCCACGTCCTCCCATCCGTCCTTCCACCCCCTGCAGAGTATCGTCAAGATGCAGATTTTCGTAAAGACACTCACAGGCAAGACCATCACCCTCGAGGTTGAGTCCTCCGACACCATCGACAATGTCAAAGCCAAGATTCAAGACAAGGAAGGGTCAGTTATTGCCTCACAGCGAGGTTCATAGCTGTGGCTGAAATCTCGCCCCTCCCCCCGAATAGTATCCCACCCGATCAGCAACGCCTGATTTTTGCCGGAAAGCAGTTGGAGGACGGACGCACCCTCTCGGATTAGTGAGTGGTGCGAGCTTGTTACTGATCAATCCTGACATTTCCGACCAGCAACATCCAGAAGGAGTCCACGCTTCACTTGGTGCTCCGGTCGGTATCTCCACTGTCCGTAGTACAGGTTCATTAACGCCATTTCCGACGATTCACAGTCTCCGAGGTGGTATCATTGAGCCTTCACTGAAGGTCTTGGCCTCCAAATACAATTGCGAGAAGCAGATCTGCCGCAAGTGCTATGCTCGTCTCCCCCCTCGTGCCACTAATTGCAGGAAACGCTCCTGCGGACACTCGTCACAGCTCCGCCCGTACGTGTTGCCCATCGTTCATTTGATTCCAGATGTTGACCGCTTTACAGAAAGAAGAAATTAAAATAGTCTAGTCGCTTATGGTACTTGGTACTTCTGGGAGCATCGTAGTGTTGTGTCCTTCTGGCCTTGTTTCGTCGCGAGCGAGACCGTGCAATACACTTTCACCTTTGACTTGACTGGGGAGCTTTCAGGCCACCGCGGCCGCGTGATTACCCGAGTAACGTTTGACCGTGACTACATTGACGCCACTTCTCCTCAGCCCCCTTGCACATCCAACATGTTGCGTTCGCGATTAGCTGCCTTCTTGCTATTTCCATTGCTTTCCTTAGCCCTTCCCCCTGAACAGACAGTCATGGACAAAGTACAGACCGCTGTCTCCCACTCAACGCAAACCCTCGCCGATTTGCTTACGATCGAGTCTTCGGCGTCCATTTTCTACGACTACGCTAGAGGAATCGGCCTTGGCAACAAGCTCAATGACAAGTCCTCCATGATCACGGTTTTGGTCCCCATGAATAAAGCCGTAATGAAACTAGCCAAGAAACCGTGAGAACAGTCTTCGCTGAATCCGAAACGAACCCCATCTCGTTGACACGTTTTGAAGGCATCAAGACAAGGTGCGAGTACATGAGGGTGTTATCCTTACGGAAGAGGATATGTACACCCGGTCGCAGAAGAATGTTGAGCGATGGATCGCTGCTCACATGATTCCTGTACGTCAATCGCCCACGATTTATTCAAACCTCATGGACATTCAACCTTTCCTGCACGTCTGGACACCAGACCTATCCGATCGATTTTAACTCCCAGACCTACCCTACCCTACTGGATGGCACTTACGTCCAATTTGACATTGTCAAAGGCGACCCGAACGCTCCGGAATTGTCCAATGTACTGGTAAACAAGGACATCCGCATTGTAGGGTCCAAAGAGGTCCGGATCTCCTTCCGATATCGCCCCACCAGTCGCTAATTGGCGTTTTGTGCAGGCTAGCAATGGAGTCTATTATCTCATCGACGGTGTAATCGAAGCCAACTAACCTATTTTCCTGCGCCTTTCGGCCATGTATAGTGCCCTCCATTTGTACAATATTACCCCCTATTTCCCCCACAATCTAGGACCAGCTTTGAAACAAATTACGGGGGAGTCTTCCTCTGCTTCGTCGCTCTGCTGTAGTCGCTCAGTGATCTGTTCTACACTGTCGCCGAGGATTATCCGAACATCTCCCTACCCTACTCCGACCGGGATCCATCGCGAAGCCCCTGGTGCCGGATCGCTCGCAACACGAGGTCGGACCGACCAGGCGGTTCTGTTATGCTCGACGGCGTTACCATTTCAGGACTATTTCTGCCGACTACAGGCCCTTCCTGTTGGGCCTCCGTTTGCAGGCATCGCAAGTTATGGCATTATCAGCTGGACAGCGCGACTGTCGTGACCACCTCGCGTTTGTGTCATTTTTACGCGTCAGCGGCCACTCATTTCACCGTCAGCTGGTCCCAAGCGCGGGACCTTGGCCCCTTGATTGACCACATGCGCCAAACCGTGGGGTTTGGGCCCCCTCGATCTACCGATCTACAATCTCGTTGCTCAGAATGAAGACGGCCCCGATCTGGCTCACTGGGTGGCAGAAGGACGTTCAACCGGCTCCGGGTTTCTCTCGTGGGTTTAGCGCAAACCGGCTCTTCTTTCTTTCACCTATGAACAGATACAGGACATCATCCATGAGTTCAGCAAAACTTTCAGGGGACGATGTTGTTGGACGCCCTACGACAGACGGTTCTCCATTAAGACACCAAGAGGCGAAATGGTTCCGCTCCGAAACCTCACTTCCTGGTGTCATGGCGCCGCTGGTGTTTCACAGCACATAAACCTTCCGGTTGGCTTTCCGTGAAGCCTTTAAAATCTGATCATGGATCGATCCTGGGATGGTTGGCCCTCATGGCATCCCATCTTACTCTCTCTCAGATTGAAATATTCAAATATAAGCTCTTGGACGTCGGGGTCAGCGATTGGATGAGCGCGTCGAGCGCAGACGTATGAAATTGCTAGTTACTTAAAATGTCGCATTCACTTCAAAACTTCGGATGGGATCGCTTGATGCGGTAAGTTTACGAAGGAAAGTTTGGCGTGTTGACCACTATTTTGACCACATCTTTTTTTTCTTTTCCCTCCCCTGTGCTTTCAATGTGTACGAATTGTATGCTCTGTTGATCATGATCAGCGGAGAAGAGATTTCGTTGATGTGGCGTGTGTAACATCGTGAAATGGGTGGGTTCCATCCTTTTAATTATACGATATTTCGTGGCACCGCGGGCCGTTTTAACAAAATGCTGTGATACAGATGCTGTAAAGTGAGGGGCGGGGTGATGACCTGCTATAGGTGGATTGCGAGACGCGCTTGGCCGCCAACCGGACGGTGTTGCGCTGTCAATGAAGGGGGACAGACCTGGCATCTTGGCCGAGCTCGGAACTGGAACGTACGTTATTCCGTTTCCATGGCCTATGTTCGGACTCTCAAGGTCGTTTTTTTTTTTTTGGATGGCTCTTCGCTGAGAACCGGGTGTATAAAGACGGACATGAACGCAGCAGCTCGTCCTTCGTTATCTTTCTTCATTCGCTCCTTTTACTTACGACAGATGATGGGTCTGGATCTTCAAGGAACACAAACGCCGCCAACTCCATTCCATCCTGGAAAAGTCCGGTTACGATATGACAATAATGTTCCGCTTCCTGACCGAACGCCAGGTCGGAACATAGATTTCATTTGACTTCTTGGGTTGATCACTGCGTAAGGAATCCTCCTACGTATCCGCTATCTCGATGCCGCAAAGGAAACACGAATCCGAAGTGGATCATGACTCAGTGTTTTGCCCCCGGCGGAAAAGAATCCGCTCTCGTCGCCGAAATATCGTTCTTTAAGAATATACACGACAACCGAGAGTCCCCGAATCGAGACTGGCCACGGACCTCAGGAGGATCGCTGGGGTCCGAGGTGCCCGCAGGAACGGGGGGCTTCAAGCGAGAGAGTTTTCCCGATTGCACGCAACTCTTCCTTGCTCTTCGGATGCAGAATGCCAAACTCTGTTTCTTATCTCCAAGTACGAAGCGGTTTACAGCATCCCGGGATCACGTATGCGAAAAAAAAAAAAAACTACACACAGCCTCTCGCTCTCACCCCTCTCTTCCGCGCCCGCATTGTACCTGTCTGGATTACGACATCAGGAGGGTCTGGAATCTAAGAGAAGCTCCGATGCACTGAGGCCTAAAATTTATCGGATTGCATAATTCTCCCCCTCTCTTACTTTCGTTCTTGTCACTTTCCAACAACACCAGAAACGGAACGGTAATACCCCCCCCCCGCTAAACCGGACTTGTTCATCTGCGTACGGCATGCCATGATGGATACAACTCTTTATGAGAGCTTGTGATACCAACTTATGATGCCATGACACCAGAAAGATACAAATATAAAGCAGAAAAACACACACGCTTGAGTGACGAACGTGTACGGTTTGAACGCGCGCGCTTGTTTGAAAGCTATCGTTGATTGCGGATTTCGTCAAGATACCGGTGTTTTCCTCATATTGTCACCTGCTCTCCACGGGTTGGTGTTGTGTTGGTTTTCGGTTTTTGGGGACTCCCGGGGGCCCCACTTGTATGATGACCAACGCGACAACCCCCCAGGCTCCCTTGCCTTTCGTTATCTCATTTGTGTGCACCACGCCAACAGGACGCGCGCAGCCGTGGAGGCGCCGCGTGTTGTTACGAATTGCGCGTCGCGGGTTGTCTGGACCCTCGAAGCCTCCTCTCCGGGGATCCAGGACACATCACTTTCCACTTTTCGAATGAAGTAAAAGGACCGCGACGACGATAACGTACGTACGTATACCGTCACTAACTGGTGGTTCCACCACCTTCCAACCCCCCCCCTTCGTATCGCTCGTTACATTGTCCAATCGTGTAGCATATTTGAATGGGATCCGAATTCGTGGGCTCCTTCCAGGTCGCCGAAATTATGTACGAATCCGATTCCAATTACACCATCTTCCTCCCCTCTCTCCAGGGAGGGATACGTTTCTTGGTAGTCCTGACCCACGCCAACGGCAAGGAGAAAAGTACCTCCTGGCGTGGAATAGTTTCACTTTAACCTTTTCTTGAAGTGTCTGAGACGCAACGAGACCATGGTCAAGCGGTATCTTCCTAGTCACCGGGTCCGGGGAGGATCGCGATGACTGTCCATCTATGTACGATGGGATACGACACGGCGACTATGGATAATGACAACTGAATGAAGTGGAGGGACCAAAAGGTACGAAAGGGTTACCTCGAACTAGCATCAGCGGAAGATCAGATATAGTGGAGGAAGTGGGGTCGAGATAGGCCGAAAGTGAACGAGCTGATTTCGAATTGAGTGAGCCAACAAGACAGAAGCAGGGCGAGCAATTTCAACGAGGACGGCGAGCAAGGGGGGGCGGAGATTGAGTGAAGGGGACGGAAAGCTTCTAACAATACACGAGAACGATTACGACGGCAAGTTACGAGAAGGTGAAACGAAGGGGAAGATAGGATACATACTCCATGTATACATACAAAAGGGTGAACGACGCAGCGCTCGAACGAAAGGCGTGTCTAGGATGGGAGAGAGTCATTAGGAGACAACGAAAGAGAAAAGAAGCATAAAAACTGCGAAGACCGTTAAACCAAGAAGATGCGAACAAGGTTTAATCATGCCGAAACGCTACAAGGCGGAATTGGCTCGTCGGGTTCATCCTTGCGTTTTCCGAGACTAAAGGGGCCTTCCATCGGCACACTATGAATGTTGGAAGTCCTAGCACGCCAGGTTCCGACGAAGTTCTTCCCACCATGAATATAGCCGCGGAAGATGTAGACGTTGGTTTCTGGGTTTGACTTCGGGACACGAACGAGCGATACAAGGCCATCCCAAGGTCGGACGCGACCATAGAAATAGTAGAGTTGCCAGGCCTGGCCATGGTGAGGGAGGGTCTGAGCGAACGGAGTTAGCATGAGGGGCGAGGGGGCGAAAATGATGAACGAACCTCTCCGGTGACGACGATGTCGTGGATGCCGGTACAGACCGTCTCGATAAACTCCTCTGGGATCTCAGGGTACTCGTCGTACTCTGATTCCGTATCAGCTTCGCCGTCGATGTCCATAGAGTCGTCCCATGCCATACTGAGATCCTCGTCCTGTTGCTGGAAGTTGCGTTCTCTGACGCGGTCCATCATTGCTTCCTCGGCGGCACCGATCCTGGCACAGCAAACGTCGCAGGTATCCTCAGAATGCGAGTTGGGACGTCCTGGTCGGTAGGTCTCATAGGCGGCGAGAGTGCGACCGTGCTGATCCTGAACCTCAAGCTTACGCTTTGGTATATGTAAGGAGGAGGATGTGAAAATATGATGAACAGAACTCACGCCGTCCTCCCTGAACTTGGTCCCACTAGGAAGCCAGCCGTTCCTGACGCCCTCGTCGAACAACTCGTCTGGTTCGTCGCCTACAGGGACCTCCACGGCTCTGGCAGGGCGGATACAATGGTGTTCGCGCAACCGGACCATGACGGGGACTGTGGTTACGAAAGGGGAGCTCTCGCCGAACCCCGCGGGGAGAGTAACGGTGTTGGCGATGCGGAAGTAACTATTCTCATCGGGCATGAGCATCCTACCGTGCCAGAGCCCATTGAGGGCACCGTAACTGTGGACGGCGCGTTTGAACGGTGAGTTACTCCGAGGGTCGGTGCAGCTTATCAACCTCGTCCAGTCGGGATCCCATTTTGAACTTATACACTTGAGGGTCGGAAGCCAGGTAGAAGAAGCTTCAACACGAAGTTCTTCTTGAGTGAGACCCTCTTTCCAAGTGTCCCAGTTGCCTTTGTCAACGAACTGCGAGCCGCGATAACGGTTGAATTCGATGATATCAGCTTGGGTCGGAAAAATTCCAGTTCTGTTTTGAGCCAGGGCAGTAGCACGGTCGACGATAAGGGTGGAGGGTACTTGGATCGGCTGGACCTCTCTACGTGCCAAATAGAGGAGCTTTGCAGCAACGGTAATGAGGGGATGAGAGAGCGATATCGTACCGGTGAAGTGGGGGATATGTGAAACAACGTCTTCATGTCTGCGGTATAATGGCCAGATACCATGAGGAGTGAGGAGAGAGAAGGGTAGTTGGTTTTGCGTGGCGTGATGAAGAGGGAAGTTGAAGTGATTGTCCGGGGCGTGGAAGGACGGGTATCGGGTGGAAACAAGGATATATGGCCTCAAGAGATCAAGGATCTTCTTTCGCTTATGGTTTTGGTTGTAGTCGGGGTCTTGTCTCTGCTCAGCCTCTTCTCTAGCCTCGGCCTCTTCTCTGAACTCGACCGTTAGCCGTTCTGGGGCGCCAAGATGAGTGTGGGAAGTAGTTGGTAAAAGGAGAATGCGACGTACCAAGGTCGGTGGTAAACCACATGAGCCACAGGGCGAGAGCATTGATAGTAGACTCTGCGGGCCATTGATTGGTGGATTCCCTTCCTTCCCACAAACGTTCGAGAACGAAGTGTTCGACATAGTCGGCAAGGCCAGCGGCAGTGAGCTGGCGCTCGTTCCTTCCGTCGTTCTCGGTCATCATGATGAAAGCCATCCAAAAATCTTCGAGGATAGTTGGGGAGTATATGTCGGCTCTCCGGATGTGTTTTAAAACGCGGCAATACCGGACGAGTTGTTCGGTAAGATTTGAAGAGTACAAAGCGGGGGCACCGAAGCGACGAAGGGGTGCGGAGGTATCGAACTTTGCTTTGAAGATGTCGGCATAAAGGTCGTGGTTGGACGAGCTTGAGAGGATGTGGTGGATGTATCTACATGTCCGGAGGAGAGGGATGAGGTGGTGCGGATTTGAGGTTGGGTCGGTGAGGGCGAGCTCGAAGGCGATACGAAGGAGGATGTCGTGGGGGAGGAGGCACAACATGTCCTTTGACTGGAGGAGGGGTGGAATGGGTGATTAGGGCATCGGAGGTGAGGGGGGTAATATAAGTAGCAGAATATTGCAATATTTTTTTGATCGCCGCTTCCTGTCTGGTCGGAATAGGACCACTGCTCCTCCTACCTCTCCTCCCTTAACCATCTCGTAAGAGTCCTATCTTGAGGGACTCCGTGCGAACATCAGCCGTTAGACGTAAACGGTCCGAGGTCGTACTGGGTCGACGGTTGTTGACCATCTTTCCGAGATTCTTCGTTATCTCCTTGAGGCTGCCGTTCGCTTATCCTCCCTCTTTGTGAATCCATCCTTTGCAGGTGGGTTTCACCCGCGTTTCGGTCGGTCTGTTGAACGCTCATCACGGTTGGTATAAGCCGAGGGACATTCATCCCACCATCATCAAATATCATATCACAACCGATGACTTTCAATTGCCGCCAAACGCTGGGGTCCGTCATTGAGCGAGCTTGCATCTGATTGTCGACCCTCTCCTTCAGCCACCATCCTCTTCGATATCGCTTTCCGGAGGATCTCCATCCCACACATTTCCGTTCTTCTTCCCGTCTTCGCGCTTTGGCAATCGCTCAGCCCCCCCCAATCAACCGTTCTACTCGGTTTTTACTCATCAATCTATGGATACGTGACTTCCCTCCCCTCGAGACAGCTGCCTTTGCGGCGTCTCGTCGGATAAGAATGTGCGTCAAAGGCCGGCGGTGTTACTCGAATCCGTGGCGAGCAGATACACCCTCCGAAGACATCCTTCCCAGCTGGCTGTTTGTTCTAGAAAAGGGGTGTGCCGAGGCCGAGTTGGAGTATCGGTATCCGCGAGGTTTTCTAAATCAAATTCCAAGTGGCCAAAGTAACCCGACGCTTCTTTGACGGTATACAATGCCACCCGATGGGTGTTTACGAGATGGGGTCGCACCGCCGAGCCACAACGACGCACGTCGTTGCCAGCCGGCCATGCCAATCAAGGGCAAAGAAGAAGCAATTTCCGCCGTTGCGCTTAACCGATGTAGGACCATACGTACGGCAGAGGAGGATCTCGTTAACTACTTGACGATAGACGACGCGATGTGCCTTTCCAAACTCGGAGGGCTATATTCGGTTCTAGCGACTAGGCGCCCACTTCCAGCGTCTAAACGTCGTGGTCTCTTTGAACCAACAGATTGGCTTGTTTGATAATTATTTGATTATTTGATCTTCCGAACCGAGTGTCGTCTCAGCTGGCCTGACCGACCCGCCTCTGTTTCGTGTTCGGATACCACCCTTTGTTTAAGTGCCTCGTTGTCTGCGTCTGTTATCATGGGATTCACCACCCTCAAACCCCAAGGGGGTGAAAAACACCCAGTCAGCTGAGAATCCGGCGGATTGGTGAACTTCGATTTCTACTTAGGCGTGACCTCAAGGCGGTTCGGAACGCGGCGGGAAAGCTTATTTCAAGATCCGAACGGACCCTCCCGCAAAACCAACAATAAATTCCCTTGACCCAGATCCACGTAATCCCCATACCTACCATGGAATTTGGCGAGATCTCGAGAGTATACGCCTCTCCCCTTCATGGCCCAGATCCCATCCTGGCAGCATACGCTTCCTTTCGTCAGGCCACCCACTTGAGTTACCGCGCAGAGTATGGTATCGAGATACAAGCCATCGCAGATATGATTCCCAAATGGGAGCAACACGTATTATATGAACTCCCCACCAACGTTTTGAGAACCCTCGACGACCCCCAATCAATATTGGAACTAGGCACAAGGTAGCGGTCTGTATCTGTTGGCCCCGCCCTGGCTGATAGCGCATCCAGAGAGTGGACGGGTTATGGCAGTCCTCAGATAAAAGATCTGGCGCTCGCGCGATGGATTCCCCTCACCTTCAATGGATCCAACGTTTCACGCCGTATTCGAGCACAGGCACACTCTTGCCTCGCCCTGGGTTGGTACAATAAAGCAACCGAGGATCCGGAGTGTTTGAACGTCGACGCGTTCTATCGCGCGGGAAGCAACGCAAACGAGGCCGTTTCTCTGGGGCTCATCAGCCGTACCGCGTTGATGGTCGGCTATCAGATTGAACGCATAGGTTTTCGACGACCCGAAACCAATCGATTCCCTGAATGGAGCACCGATAGATTCGAAAAGTTGAACGAACTCTGGGAGGCGATCGATAAACGCTCAGCGGAGGTACACAAAGAGAGGTCGAAACAGGATGCCAAAGTATCCAAAGCACCCCATCAGTACGTTTGCGCTGCGAACGATTGTGGAATTCAGGCAACGAAAAAGTCGGGCTTACTTCGATGTGCGGGCAAATGCCCAGTGCTGTTTAAGCCCTCTTACTGCTCGAAGGAATGCCAGAAGGTGGTATGTTGACTGACTCCTTTCTCTTATCGATTCACACTCTGAATCGTCTCTCTCACAGGACTGGAAACGACACAAACCATTCTGCAAAGCGGACGCCACGATGTCGAGCGCTCACTCTCTCAGTACGGATGACCAGACTGCTGAGGATACCGAACGGCGAGCGAGCCTACCGGAGGACACCAGCCCCGACGCCCTCCGAGGACGGTCCCCGGAATACAGCGTCGATATGCCCTTGGGGGAGGGAAGGACTCTTCGGCTTTCCTCTAAGACACTAGGGCCTCAGATGATGCGGGAATTGCGCAAGGCGGCCGAGGAACGCGAAGCACACAACTAGGATTCCCGTACTGTCCCTTGCTTAACCCCGTTACTCGTACAGCCGTGATAAGGGGCGAATTTTCCATTCTTCAGTAGCTTACCATCCACACCTCCCAACCCACAAGGTTTTGTACAACTCCGCGAAAGATACGTAGGAGTGGTAATCACTCTATTCCGTTTCGCCTTGAACACCACAAACCCTGCTGCGCTTCGAATCGTAGTTAAGTGCCAGCCATCGACGTCTGATCAGCGACCTGTCACTAAGCCAATCAAACGCTTCCGCTCCAACTTTCGTCAGTGAGAGTGCGAGGTAGATCCAGTGTAAGCTGTGCATCACATGGACTCTCGTGGTGACACGATAACGATCTCAGATGCTTAAAGCTTAAGCTTAAGCGCTTACCCCTCCTCACCCCACGAGCCACGATCGAGATGCACAACCCATCGATACGTGTACAATTCGGGCAAGTCGATGGCCCATATACATTTTCCGGTTTTGAAGATGAAATAGGCCAGCAGCTCATGGACTACATTTCCTTTCGTCAGGGAGCATACTCGAGCTACCACACTGCTGACGACCATATACAGGCCTTCCAAGAAACGATGGCCAGGTCGGCGCACTACGTACAGCACGAATTGCCCACCAGCGTTTTGCGGACCCGCGACGACTACCAATCGACCTTAGAACTCGCTCTAAGGTAGTTATCGTCGTGCTTGTTGACTCATTCCTAGCTGATAACGGAACCAGAGAATGGACGGGATACGGCACGCCGGAGAACCGAGACTCGGCGCTCGAGAGGTGGTCCTTCCTCGCGTCCTCCGCAGCGAACATTCCACGCCGTATCAAAGCGCAAGCGCACTCCTGCCTCGCCGTAGGTTGGTTTGATCGAACCAGAAGATCCAGAAAGCTGGAACATCGACTCGGTCTATCGCGCGGGAAGCAACGCGAACGAAGCCATATCATTGGGGCTTATCAGTCCTGGAGCGCTGAGAGCTGGATTTTCTATAGAACACCTTGGCTTTCGAAGGCCCGGGGACAATCGATTTCCTGGGTTGGACACGGATAGGTTTGAACGGTTGATCGAACTCTGGGAGGCGATTGATATACGTACGGCCGAGATGGACAGGGCGACGGCCAAAAGGGACGCAAAAATATCCAAGGCCCCGCTCAAGTATGTTTGCTCGGCAGAAGATTGCGGAATTCAAGCGACGAAAAAGTCGGGCTTGCTTCGGTGCGGGGGAAAGTGCCCGGCGATGTTCAAGCCCTCTTACTGCTCGAAGGAGTGCCAGAAGATGGTATGTTGTTCTCCTCCTGCTCATCGGTCTCCAGATTGTGACTTGTCCGCCTCGTAGGACTGGAAACGGCACAAGCCGTTTTGTAAAGCCGGTGCTGCAAAGTCAAGCGTGCATTCTCTCAATACCAATAATGACACTTCAGAGAAAACTGTGCAGAGGTCGACCACATCGGAGGACATGGACTCTGACAAGTTCGAAGGACGAACCCCAGGACACAGCATTGATGTAGCGATGAGGGACGGGGGTACCATGCGACTTAATTCCAGGACGCTCGGGCCGAAGATGATGAGAGAGTTTCGCAAGATCGCTGAGGACGACAACCGCTAGGCCTTCTGGTGGCTCTAGAACGAGGGTCGATAACTCTCAATGTAAGTGCTTTCCCATTCTCGGACGAGTCTCGTGTTTCTGACCCAAGGCTCAGGCACTCACCGCCACCCTCCCTGTATATATATAGATTTCCGTGCGGCCTCTCGTGTCACGAGTTTGGAAGGGAATGCGGCTGAAAACTGGCCAAGATTTACCAGGTTGCTAACAGACCATTGAACCTACGACGTTACGTATGACTTCGTGGAAGAAAAAATAACATTTTGTCCTCTCGTTTTGAAGATCACGAAACAAGCGGTACAACGCGTACCACGGTCAGGTACCTTCTCCCCGGGAAAACCATCGGGTCCGAGGCCAAATATTCAACACTTGAGGGAGAAATCGGCGTTGGCATCTCTCCTTTTAGTCTACGGAGAGTCGAATCAGAACTCGTCCGATGGCAGGGGGGTTGATTTCCGCTGCGTAAGCTTGGTTTGTTTCTGGACGAGGATCTAACATCTGGGGGAACTGTCACCTCTGATTCTCTGTGACAGTTCTGAACCAAGTTGGAAAAGGAAGTTCGGTTTTTTCGTAGCCACAAGGGAAGATGGATCTATCACCGCTCTTCATGTTCACTCTCAGACTCCTCACCCTTCTCCAACCCTGTCCCCATGCGCTACGGTACAGCGATTGGCACCCAGCACGTAGTGGTCGAGGATACGAGCGATGTGGATCCAACTCCGGAATCCTGGGATCGTTCGTCGCCCTCCATGCGTTGTATTGGAGCGGCTTGATTGATTGCCTCGAGTCTACCGAACTCCTCCCGACGCTCGATAAGGAAACTCAGTTTCCTTCAACGACAGCGGAGCAGAAATCACGATGACAGTCGCAACGGAAGTGTTGGACTCTAGTCTCTCCCCAATCTCCTTCACACCCGCATCTCTTCACGTCTCTATCCTATAAAATCTTGTGTTTTCCTCTTCGCCCTTTGTTCTCCAACCTCCACCTCTCTTTCATCTCTCTCTCAGCGTTCTCTTTTCCGTCATGCAGTCTGCTCACCAACCAACTCCTTTGCCTTCCTTCTTTGACCCATTGTCGCCGTCGAGCAGGCAACAACCCTCTAATATCTGGGCTCCTCGAGCAGTGTCCTCTGATACTACCTGGCCAAGGTCATTGGATCTCTCTGCCACCCGCTTCACTGATCGGGATATCGGCCAACCCCGACCTGCGCTCACCGTCGGTCCACTTGCTATCAACCCACGCACGAACGAGGATGTCTTCGGTCCGGTGGGTTTCCCCGCTAATGCTCGTAACCGAGGTGTTGGCGCCGTCGGTGATGGTCGAAAAAATAGTATCCCTCTCCATGAGGATCGAGTAGGTTTTTTTTGAAGCACATGACTGATTGCATGCTGAAACCGTCTCTTCAGCATGTAGAACAGATGTTACGCTTTCTCAACTTGAATTCTCCCGTTTCTTCCCCAACACTGCCGCTTTCTTCGCTCTCGTCTACTACCAACAATACACCGGACTTATCTCCGGTCTCGGCGACCTCAACTCTGATGACTCCTACTGATCTCTCTCCTGCGACCGGTTTCGACAAGCTGAACTGCCACTTCGATTTCAATCAGTATATGCCCCCCAGCCAGTCGCTCCTCTTTGAGACTAGTCCATCTCGTCTCCACGGCCCTTCTCTTTCACCCACTCATAAATCATTCTACGCAGAACACGGCGGTGTCTGCAGTTACAATGCCATAAATCTGCCTTATGTTGAACCCTTCCCGAACCGGACCTCTTCTGCCTACCTTCCACAGAACTCAAGCCGAAGCGCAGATCCTACTCGCTCTGTCATTGCTTCCTGGAATGGCCCACATATAGTCGGCGGAATCGACTGGCTTAGGGCAGAAGACAAGGTTCCAGAGGGGGCCCCATCCGTGGCCGGTACGAGGACCCTGACCATTCCCCCTTTCCCTACCGTGCAGCCAGCTGCACATGCACACGAGGTACGTGCTTGTACATTGCGTCGGTGCCTCCCTGTTTTTGAACTTGTCTACGATTATCCCAAGCCCATCAACTTTCTCTCGTTGTTACACCCGTCCTCTTCGCCTCCCTACGACCAATTCGTCTCGCGTATAATCAAGTCTTCAGATCAGCAAGCTTCCATTTTCCTGCAGCAAAAACTCAAAGTGGCCGATGCTGATGAACGTGCGAAGATCATTGATGCCATATGTGCCCGTGGCTACGAGATGATGGCACATCGGTGCGGTTCTCTCGCGTTGTGTCCACAGCGATTTATCTAAAGTCGACCTGCCTCCAGGTTTGGAAATTGGGCCGTCCAGCGGTGCCTTGAGGCCGCTAATTCCGCCGATGAGCGCAGGAAGGTTGTCAATTGCATGAGGTAACATACAGATCATCAGCCGCATGGTTACCCAAATTGATCATCCTCACCACCAGGGGGCGTGTTGTCGAACTTGCTACCAATTGTTACGGGTGTCACGTTCTCCAAAAGGCTCTTGATTGTGAAGAAGACGTGCGACTTCTTATCGTCTCTGAACTACTGCTTGGGGATCCCGCCCAGACGTTGGTTAACAAGCACGCTTCCCATGTCTGGAGTAAGGTCATGGAATTGACCTGGACGGCTCCTGCCCCTCCCATCTTTGCTTAGTGAATCGTTCCCACCATTATTTTGACCTTACACTGATGATGTTGGTAGCGTCAACAAGTCCTTGAAAGGCAAATGGGCGTCGCTGGCTTGCCATGAGACGGGTTCTCTCGTCGTCCAGGTAAAGCATTTACTTCCGTTACTGGCCCCTCACTTGCATGTTGATTGCGTCATCAGCACGCATTTGAAAATTTAGAAGAACAAGCAAAAGATGGTATTGTCGACGAGCTTCTCAATCGAGGTTTCAATGTTTTCGCGGACGTTGCAAAGAATCAGTGGGGATCATACTGCATCCAGCACAGTACGGTGTTCAACTATTCCACCTCCACAGAATTTAATAAACCCTCCAGTCCTTGAGCACGGCTCCGCGACTCACAGACAGATGGCCTTGGAGCATTTGGTCGCGGGACTGCTAGACTTCGCCACCCATGAACAAGGAACCAAATCTATCACCAAGGCTCTCAAGGAGGGTGGAAAGGAAACCCTTGACAGGATCATCGCCAGGATGTGCGAGCAATCCAAGGGGTATGCACCAAATTGGTCCGCATCGACGGCGCTTCAGACACTTACACACCGCCGCAGTGGGCGCCGTGCGATCATCGTAGATCTCGCTCTATCCGTCGCAGGAAGCCAACTGATTGCAACTGTTTTGCCCAGCGTGCGTGGATGTGTATTGTCGAGACAACGAGGTTCCTGACAGTTACTCGTGCTCACAGGCTGATAAGGACCAACGTGCTCTTCTGTACGAATCGATTCGTGGCCATATCGTGACCCTCAGGGGCTGTAAGACCGGGTCCAAGGTCATTTGGTTGTTGTAAGCATACTACCTCTGTCCCACCACACGTTTGCTCACGAGACTCCTCAAGCGATCGCATGGTAGGTAGATAGGCGAAGCACCTAACGGGTTAGCTGACCGATCACATCCGCAGCGTGCCTACTACGGTTACTGATCTGTTCTGCTTATAATTTCCTGCGGAAACCATCTTCACTCACTCTTGAAAAATCTCACTCAATCGTCATTGGAACTGCCAAAATCGAAGCATATTTCATCCTCAAACCCCATATACTTCATCTTTCGTTTCGTCTCTTTCTACATTACGACCCCTCGCATCTTCCTGAGGTGCCGTTCCAATGGTTATCTCTTTCGAATATCGCTTTCGACGTTCCCATTCGCCGTTTGCCACCATTTATCGTGGACTTTACCGTGCGCATTTCCTTGGTCCATGAGCCCATTTCGAGTTCCACTTCAAGACTGCTGTTCTTTCGTTGCATCGCAATTAGCCCCATTTGTACTAACCACATTGTTTTTACGTCTCGGTGTCGTATCCTCGCATTGTAGCATCACACACTAGTACGGTCATCCATCCTCTCCGCTAGTACCGTATCGCAATCCCTATTATCAATCGTGCGTTTTCTACGTGTCAATCACAAGTGTCGAAATCTAAAAACAGCATCGCTGTGCGATCATGATCAGAAGAATACTGGCCGAGGCTCTGGCAGGCGGTAGTTCGTAACTGCTGACGGCAGTACTACCCCTACTTACCTCACCCACGACGAGCCAGCGAGACGGTGCCGCGTTTCCTTATGAGGTTCCATGAACGTTCGTGCCTCTTTACGACATCGGTGGTTTCAAGGTGGTCGGGATGCAGCGACTTTGACGCGAAAATCATAGTCAACGGTAACCAATCCCCTAGCTGACGAAAAAGTGCCGTTGAACGACCCGGGACAATGGTGTCCAGATCCACTAGTCCGAAGGAATGCCGTTTCGGTGTGGTCTACCGCCAAGGAGAGATGATATCGGGAATTCCGGAGCGCTGGTTTGGAAGTTGGGTTAGTTGTGTACGATTGGTTGGTCCCCCACCGCCCAACAAGAACGCGTTAGGTATGCCCGTCATATCGCTGCTGGGTGGCGAGTGAAGTTGGTAGCATGGGCGTTCATGTTTTCCAGAGACGGAGAATACAAAGCAAAAAAAATACCAAGCAGCCAACCTACGCGCGGCATGATGCATGAAGTGTCGTGGTAAATTGAGCGGGTTCACGGGTTACTGGGTGAACTGAGCCGGAATGAGGTGATGTACTTCCGCACGGTGATGGCATACATACCCGTACACGAAAGCGTGGATGACCAAAACAGTGAAAGTCCCTGGGATATGGACGCGCGTTCATCTATCTGGGGGTCAGAAAAGAATGTGGTAGTGGCCCAACCAGATTGATGGTGTCGATGACGAAATAGCAGGTCTTCGTCGCTGCCCCTGGTGGAGAGCAAAAAGTACCGTGAAAGATTAGGTGGTACAAATGGGAAGTTGGAAGCAAACCACTAGTACTGAGCCCGACCTGGGTGTTTCCCTGGAACGACAGCGAGGGGGTAAGTAATACCAGCAACGGGTTCCCCCGCTTTGACGATTGGTAGCGATGCCTACACGTATATTAATCCAGGGGTATGCGTGAAAGAAGGGTCAACTCGGATGGGTCAGTCAATTGGTACGGTGCCGGGGTGTCATATTCTGATGATGGTCTTTGAAGGATTCTACACGATCTTCCAGGAATGCATAGAATGCATGTTTTCACTATCAACGTACAGGGAACTTCGGTAAGGCGGCAGCGGACACGATCGAGGGTCCCGCTCAATGGCGCATCGTGACGAGAGCCTCATTTACTCACTAAGCGTTGGCGACAGTTGCTATTGAATGCACTTATGTCCGGTCTAAAGTATCCGCCCTGTCCGACAGCATGCACGATATGCACGGACGTTGCTTAGCTTTCTCGGGGTTCATACTATGTCGTGTCACCCCCTTATGAGGGGGGTGGACAACGTCAAGATGGAAGACGGGGACTCGAATGGAATCGCCACGCACAATAGAAAACTGCGTTCGCTCACTGTGGACCAACGTTAGCCGTCACGGTCCTTCTACGACCATAGGGCCGTGGTCGTTGTTCCAAGGGAACATCCGGTGATACCTGACTTTTACGTCAAGTCTCCGGGAGATAGTACACTGGAATCATAAGATGGGTGCAGTGTGTGATGAATGGAACAATTCAATGCTGTTTGTTCATGGGTGATTTTGATGTGGGATTATGGGAGCGTTTGGTGGTCAGAACGGTTTGACGGAAAACGAGGAGCGTCTCAGTCGTAGCACGCCACGAGTTTCAAGGACGATGTATAGCGGCAATTGGTCGGGAATTAATCATGGGAGGCTGTAGCACGGTAGGCCGCCGATGAATGGAATCGCCTGGTTTCAGAACGCACACCACACTGGGTGACGGTGTGAACGGCGCCTTCGTGGATACTACCGGCGGGTCACAGGCGGAGCTGTTTCCGGTCTACCGTGACGAGGGTGTGTGTTTAAAAGCTTAGACCAATATCCGAGAAGTATACATCAGAGATCGCGCGAAAACTTCCCAGAAACACGCATCAATACTTCACCTGAAGTTGACGAGGAAGCCTGTGGCATATGAAATCCGCCATGGTTCAATGGTTCGGGGGTAACCGTCATGGTCGTAGCAAACGACACCACGTGCAGGAGGAAAACTTACCCGCAGGGGGAGTGTCTGACTCGTAGAAGTGAAAAAAATCCAGAGGAGATGCGGTTATGAATCGTGCAACATTGGGGGAAAACGTAGTTCGCTCTCGTAGGCCTTTGCCAAGAGAACACAGTTGAGAATCCGGTCTACCGTGGTGAGATGGTAGGCTAGAGAGTTCTACCGTTGGCGGGTACGTTCCGCGGATGGAGGGGGAGGGCCAGCGTGTGCCACTGACACCTACCAGTTTGAAATAACCAAGGGTGACCGACAACAAAAATCTCAAGTCAGTCAGGGCATAGGATGCAAGCCGCAGAGGCTGCCTTACAGACTTACCTGATAGCTGGTTACCACCAAATGTGCGGCGACGGGGGAGCCACTGCCGGCCGGGTACCCAAATGCAGCCGGGTTCTGCCGTGGTGACCTCGCCACAGTCAACAACGATGAAAGTCGCGTTCCTGTCCCTCCTCGCCCTCGTGTCCGCAGCTCTTGCAATCCCTTCATATGTTCCTCAATCTGTGTTTGACGTCTCTAAACAGGACGTGCAGGATATTCGTGAAGGCGTGAATTCCATCTTCGACACGGCCGAAGATAAAGTCAAGCAATGGGTCCAGGACGGACGCGACTTCATCAACCATAATGGCTTAACTTGTCAGTCTAGGAATTGTACTACCATAACCCACGAGATCTTGACGGTTGACTGTGACCAGATGAACTTGTTACCCACCCCGCGCTCTCCTCGTATAGGCTTCGTGTAACCCAACCGAAGCTCTGCGACACGAGTGTGAAGCAATACTCTGGATACCTGGATATAACTAATGGAAAGCATCTCTTCTTCTGGTGAGCCAATCATGCAATGTTCGTGTGCACACACTGAACCTGGTTTAGGTTCTTTGAATCCAGAGAGGACCCGGCGTCTGCAGACTTCATCTATTGGGCAAATGGTAGAATTGATGACCAGAGGGAATTCAAAAATTCTGACGGTCAATTCTATAGGTGGCCCTGGTTGTTCATCGACCACGGGATTACTCTTTGAGTTGGGCCCTTGTCAAATCGCCGACGAGACGAGCGTGACGTACAACAAACACTCTTGGAATTCACACAGCAATATCCTCTTCCTCGACCAACCTGTCAACGTCGGGTACTCCTACTCTGATGACGGTTCCAAGGTCGATCGTAGCGCCGTAGCCGGAGAGGACGTGTATGCATTCTTCCAGCTGTTCTTCTCTCGATTCCCAGAATACTCCAAGGCTCCCTTCCATATGGCTGCGGAAAGTTATGGCGGGACTTACGCTCCTAATGCCGCCGCCATCTTCCACAGGAAGAACAAGCAACTTGCCCTGGCCCCCATCCCTGGCCTGATAAAGATCAACCTTGCCTCAGTCATTCTTGCTAACGGACTCACTGATCCTTACGAGCAAATGGCCTCCATCCCAGATTGGGCTTGCGAAGGCCCTTATGCTGTGTACGACGACCCGCAAGGTCCCCAGTGTCAGGCCTTGAGGTCCAAGGTCCCGACCTGTCAGCGACTTGTTCAGAGTTGTTATAACTTCGACTCTCGTTGGACTTGCGTTCCTGCTCAACTGTACTGTTGGTCTCAGCTCCTTGGCCCGCTCCAACGTCTGTATACTCGCGTCTGCCTTATCTCTGCGGTACTGACCTGCCAACAGAACTCGGCCTCAACCTCTATGATGTTCGTAGGACATGCGATCGCCAAAAGGATGGACCCCTCTGTTACAAGGGGCTTGAGTGGGTGGAGGCATGGATGAACGACGCCACCGTCAAGAAGGAAGTGGGCGCCAACCCTTCTCTAACCTTCCAATCTTGCAATATGCAGGTCAACCAGGACTTCACGGCCCAAGCTGACGGCATGAGGAACAGCGCCCTGCTTCTCACTGACCTCGTTAATGAAGGAATCCGCCTTTTGGTGTACGCTGGCAATGCTGGTATGTGAATAATAGATACCTAGTTTGTTGGATTGTGCTGATTGCGAAACAGATGCCATGTGTAACTTCATGGGTAACGAACGTTGGGTTTCCAAGTTCAATAACATCTTCCACGAGGAGTTTGCATCCTCCAAACCCACTCCCTGGATTATCAAGGACAGTAGGCGCGTTGCTGGTACTGTCAGGACTGCTGGTGGCAACGGGTTCACGGCCGGAAATGTCACATTCCTGACCGTTCATGAGGCTGGGTAAGCCCACTTTTCCGCACCCTTATTTGACATTCACACTCAGAGGATTTTTCCAGTCACATGGTTCCATACGACCAACCCGAGGCCGCTCTCGTACGTCGCCATCGTCCTTCTGAATGCGTGAAGACCCTGACCCGTTCCTCTTATCCAGGATATGATTACCCGATGGGTCAAGAATGTTCCTCTGACGAATTGATTCGTCGGATCGTCTCATGTATTTAATTCTATGGATACAAATGACAATATACGCGCTTCTGGTTCCTTGCGCAGGTTCCGGACCTCCTGATGCCACAAAGGGGCTTGATGGATCCTCGCCGACTCGTTTCCGTAGGCTTGCGCTGTTCGTCCCCATCACTGGATTCCTCCTAAGTCTTGGGTGGGCTCGTCCGTGATCGGAGTGTTTCTGACTGTCTAAGCGTCAGGGTATACGGCTTTGCGGGTTTAAAACAACGAGGGCGTCTTACTCCGGCTGTCGGGCTCAAACACATACATCACTGAAATCCGAAATTCCACCGCAAGGAAGAGCGTTCCGCAGAGGATTTCTGGCTGGGTAATTATGGCTGTGCGCTTTCGCACGTCTATTTTCGTCTTTGGCGTCTGGAAAATGGATCCATGAGGTACAAGGAACCGCGGGTTGATGAACCCGCCTGGGAAGAGTCAGGAGAGTTATCGGCTTGAGATCATGAGTGGATCATGATCGAAAGTCATTCCACGTTCAAGCCTCACTCTCGCAGCCACGCTCCTCCGAGTCTTCCACAGTGATTACCTCCACCTTGTCGACAACCATGAAGTCGATGCTCTTGACGTTCATAGGAGTATGTGCGACCTGGGCCATTACGGGTGACCTAGGGGCCCAAACCATCCTCGGCGACACTAAGATACGTGCCGCCGGTGAGAGGCCGCCCGTCTCCGACGCCCTAACGCGGAAACTTATCCAGATCAACGACGTGGAGTGTGAGTAGAGTCCTTCCCATAGAGTGGGTTTGTTGATTGGGAGCTGATATCGCAGACGAGTCGGTCCAACACCCCGAGTTCAATGATCACAGCCTAAGGATTACCAAACCTAAGATCTGTGATCCATCGGTGCGACAGTATTCGGGGTACATGGATATCACTTCCGGAAAACACCTTTTCTTCTGGTGGGGCTCCACATCCTTTGATTTTGACGCTGTTCGCTGGAAGGTTATCCCCTTATACTCACCACTTGCTGCTTGCACTTAGGTTCTTCGAATCAAGAAACGCACCTGACACCGCCGATTTCATCTATTGGACTAACGGTGACCACCACTCTAAGGTTTCTTTCTGATTTGACGGCTGCCCTAACTATTTGTCGTAGGCGGGCCGGGTTGTTCTTCTTCTACGGGTCTTCTATTGGAATTGGGTCCGTGCCGACTCACCGAGGATGGTGTGAACGTGACCCGCAATGAATACTCCTGGAACACCAATAGCCACATACTATTCTTGGATCAGCCAGTGAATGTCGGTTTCTCCTACTCCGATGATGGTTCCAGGGTAGATCACAGCACAACCGCTGGTGGAGATGTCTATGTGTTTTTCCAGCTTTTCTTCGCTAGATTCCCCGAATATGCTTCCGCACCATTTCACATCGCCTCGGAGAGCTACGGTGGGACCTATGCTCCACATGCAGCCTCAATCTTCCATACAAAGAATAAGGAGCTCGCTTTGACACCTATTCATAGGTTGATGCGGATAAACCTAGCATCCGTTATTCTCGCAAACGGTCTCACAGATCCACTTGAACAGCTCGCCACGGTCCGCGATTATGCTTGTCACGGACCGTACAGGATCCTAGATCCCGACGGAAAGCAATGCAGTTCGATGAAAATAGGGTCAGCAGTATGTGAGCGACTCGTTCGGGCGTGTTACAGGTTTCCAACCCGTGCAGGATGCCTGTCGACTGCTTACTACTGCTATTCACAGCTCTATACCCCTATGGAAAGTGAGTATCGCGTGACCGCCATGCATTCCACCCTCGTCTTTGTTCACGTTTTCACTCCCAGAGACGGGGTTGAACTTATACGATGTGCGTAAAAAGTGCAACGTGCCGGAGTACGGGCCGGAATGTTTCCCGGAAATAGGCTGGCTGGGGAGCTGGATGAACGGCGAAGATGTGAAAAGGTCCCTTGGCGTTGACCCCACGCTTACGTTCGAAGCATGTAAGGCGGACGTCAGCAATGAATTCGCGCTTCAAGCCGACGCGATGCAAAATAGTGCCCTGCTCCTGACGGATCTTGTGAATGAAGGCGTGCGATTGCTCGTATATGCTGGGAATGCAGGTCAGCCGTCTCGTACGACCTTGGAAACGCCGCTCTGAAATTCTAGTGCGGTGCTTTTGTTTGCCATTGAACAGATGCCATCTGCAATTACATGGGTAACGAACGTTGGGTCAGCAAATTTGCAAATGTTTATCATGAGGAGTTCGTGGCATCGGAAGCAAAACCATGGATCACGAGGGCATCAAAGCGCAGGGCAGGCATGATTCGTACAGCGGGAGGGCGGGGATCAACCGCTGGCAATCTCACCTTCGTGAACGTGTTCGAAGCCGGGTGAGCTTTTTTCTCCCCCCATACGTTGGGTTTTAGGTTTGGTCAGGGAGGACTAACGGGGGACACCCAGTCATATGGTTCCGTACGATCAGCCCGAAGCTGCGTTGGTGAGGAGATTCTTCAATTTCCCTTGATTTCACCGACAGCGTACACCTGACCGTTGCGATGCCCACACTAGGATTTGATCGCGCGATGGATCCTCAATGTTCCCCTGACTGATGCCTGACGGATCTAAATTTTCTGTGATGTGTCGATAGTTTGTTATCTTTCGCTTGGCCAAGAAAGTGTAATCGGGCTAAGGAATGGCCCCGGAGCGACATTCGATGGCTTCTGGTAGATGCACGGGGTCATATTATGTGAGTTTGTGTGAGGAATGTAATATTATAATCTATGGTGTGGAATTTGCATTACCCTCGGCGTCCTCTAAACCCTTCTTGAAACCCTCCAAAGTTCTCGCGAGCTGTCCACCGCTCGCTTGACCCAAAATACCAGCGATTTGATTTGCAGGGAAGCTGATCAATCCGATTAACTGTGCACGAAGCGTGTCGAGGGTTGGCAGGGACGCGATATCTTGGACAGACGCCGCCTTGAAGACCCTCCCTTCGATAAGCGCACCCATGACCGTTAATTCGGGAGTGAGGGTCGGTTTGACGCGTTTCACCCTTCGTCCGGGGACGAAATCCGGATCATCCGCGGATGGTTTTTTTGACGACGACCTCTGTGCCTCTCCTTCGGGCTTCAAGGGGGGAACGGACCTCTGCAACGCGTTAAGGATCGCGTTTAGCGCTGGAGGATCGAGCGACGGAAGCGAGAGAATGGCAAGGCCGTTCTCAACCGTGCCGGAAATATCTTTGGCGGCCTCGGCGTCAATGGAAGGATAGTCGCGCAGGGCAGCACCAAAAATCGAGGTACAGATAACCGTGAGGGATGGTGGGGTGGTGATGGAGGGATCATTGCTTGGGGTCAAGGGTGTGGGTCCAGGGTTAAGGAGAGAAGGTGCAAAGCCACCCTTGCGTGCAGTCGCAGCGGCGATGTCTTTTCGGAGTTTTGTGAGACGCGGAATAGAAAATTTGGTATGTTGTAAGAAGATGAGCGGTGATTCCCTGCTCGTCTCGAGGAGCCGAAGGTACTGGTTGTACAGGAACTTTTTCCGTTCCGAGTAGATACGTGGCTCGGATTTCTTTGGGTAGCGTCGTGGTGGTTTTACGGACACGGCATACGTCCGTACATACGTTGCCCCAGAGGTCGAGGTAGGAGGTGGAAGCCTCGCCCGGAGCACCAAAGTCTGCATCTCGGAGTGTCGGAGGTGGAAGGGTAGGGGAGTTCGAAAGTCAGCACGTGACCCCGTTGAACTCATACGCGTCTCCTTCTCCTTCCTGTCGTTATCGACGAACTCTCACGACGATGGTCGGCCGCTACGCGACTCCGGAAGCAGATGTCACAATAACTCACCATTTGCCGCCACCAGAAGATGATTCCACTCAAGATGTTTCTATGTCGTTCGTTATTCCACCGCAAGCGGATGCCAGTAACCTCCTGGATCAGAATTACGATGATTTCTTCTCTGGCCCGGGCTTTGTCACCTTGAGCACTCCAGTTCTACCGAGGCATCTTACGGATACCAGGCAGTTTGTGCGTAAGGTGACAGGGATAATTCAAATCCCTGCGGTCGTACCTGGTCCTATCCCCGGACAAACCCTTCCGACAAATTCGACCACAGAGCTCGAGCTACCCGACGACAGAACGGAGTTACAGGAGACACATATACAACCTCACCCATCACTATTATCACCACCAACAGAGCCATTCATGTCCCCAGACCCGGCGACGGCCGCCTCGATGGCTGGTATGACTTCAATTATGGACCCAGGCTCATCCCGACCTAGCGATGCGACGCCGAAGAGCGACCTAGATGCAAATTTTCGCGATGGTCCAAAGTCATACACGGCGCTGCCGATGGCATCTATTATCACCACCGAAGCATCCGACATACAGCCGACTATTGAATCAATATCCACCTCGCCCCCTTCTCGCCATTCAACGAATCCTCAGAACGCGCAAATCTCCCGTCAGCCTCCGATAACGGCCGCTCGAAATAATTATAAGGGACCTGCTCGATCACGTGGAAACACCAACGTCAAGTCGAACCAGGCAACCTCGAAACCCCGGGGCGGGGATGGTCTAGATTGCGAAACAACGACATGTGTGAGTTGCGTTCAACTTTGTCAGCCATCAGGGGTATGAGAATCTCCGGTTGAAATTATACGGCATGACCTCGGATGACAGGGCTGACATTTTGCTCTATGTTAGACTCAAAGCCACGTTCGTGGCGCCGCCACCAAACGCCTGAAGCCAATCCCTTCCAATCGCAGCGTCGGTCGTGTTCAATCGAATCCGGCGAGTTCAAACTCGCGGAGCACTACCGCCCACCATGCGGCTTTCACGGGGAACGAACAATCCGACCCCGATTCATTCGGTTACCCCGCGGAAGGTTATGGGGCAGTGACTCAGGGTTTGGTAACAAGTGTTTTGCCGCCCTCTGCATCTACCCGGTGAGTAACGAGATTCACTCGTTTTAGTAATTGGGCCGTCGGTCAGGGTTGTTGAGTGTGTTCCATTTAACCACGCGACCTCCAATGAATTGGCGATCAAGATTTATGCTTATTCTCCGTTGAATCTGGCTTCTAAGTACTTAAAGCGGATTTGGATAGAATAGGGGTGACTAACATAATGTTTTTTTTCTCTCGATAGGTCACGTCTTAACCTTGAATCAGGCGGACCTGGTGTGGGTGACTCTTCACCGTTCCCCGACCCCCCGCGAACAGTAGAAGATCATGTGGAGGTGAAAACCTCTCAAGAGAATATAGAGGAAGAACGTAACGAAAGCGATCGGCTTACGGTTTCACAACTATCACCGAGTAAAACCGTCAGGCGATGCCGTGATAATTTTGAAAGTTCGGATTGGAACGACGAGATTCGAGAGGATTCTGCGCCTACGCCCAGGACCTCTGTTGCCGTATCACCAATGCGACCCTCCGTGAAACGTGCATTATCAGCTGGACGCGCATCGGATATCGAACCGGGTAGCGCCTTGCCCGATGAATGGGAGAAGCAGCACTTGATCACCGAATCTAATCGGGAAGGTGAGGTAAGGGGTGGAGGCGAAGGGAAAGAGGTCCAACAAGCACGACGTGTGGGAGAGGGCAAAAAGGCGCCGGCGTTGCTCCAGCCTTCGCACAAGAAAAATGGGGTGGCTTCGAGTTCGCTGACCCTCACGAGACGGCTAAAGGCCAAGGCCGTCCGAGAATCTCCCCACGTGCGTAAACTCAGGGATAAACTGGCAGGACGCGCCATCGCTGGAGGCACGGGAAGAAGACCTGGGATCGAGGCCGCCCTGGAGGTTTCGCGTAGGGGACACGCCGTGCTGGACGCTTGTGGGTTTCCAGAGAACGCAGGCGCACCAACGACCACCAGCGTTGCGATGTTTGAAGAAAAGGGGACCGATCGCGCGTCGTTGGGCGAAACAATCGGGTGTACGATGCCGTACAGTGGCGACAACGTGAGTTTTCTTTTTCCTTGGCCGGGATGGATGGATGGATGCGTATTTGAAATCTGATGAAATGGCTTTTAATTATGCGCCTGCGTTTTTTATGACTAATTGGTTTACGTGGCTGCCGTCGCCCTTAAACTTGATTGTTATCAAAATACAGCAGGAGGGTGGAGTGATCAACAGGCATACAGGCAGTGTTGTAGGGGGACCCTCGTTCCGTTCCACATTGAAACGGAACACAGTACCGGTCGAGTTTCGATTTGAACTCGCCGCGCGGTTGGGCACTAGCCGTGGTTCCGCGGTGAAGGAGAACCCGGGGCCGAGCGCGTCTAGGAGCAGCAGGGAAGATGGAGCCAAGGCGGCTGGAAGTTCACGGAAACGTCCCAGGCTGGGTGAATTGCGGGATGGAAAGAGTGGCGAAGTTGGCTTTGAGGAACCACCCCCGCCTTCTCGATTGGGCGAGACAGAGGGTGACCATCACGATCACATTGGAAGTCACGCGGGTGCCTGGAAGAGGAACACTCATTCGCGTTCCAAGAATTCGTCTGCGACATCAATGGGACGAAGCCAGAAGAGACCGCTGATCATTCCGGAGGGGTTCAGGTTCAGCACCGAGCAAAGAGCGAAGGACCGTGAAAAGTTTGACGAGGCGGTACGTGTGAAGCAGAAGGAAAAAGAGCGACAGCTGGAGGAAGACCATACGGCCAAGGCGGTGGAGGAGGAGCGTGGGGTCCAGGAAATGAGGAAGAGAGCCGTGCCGAAGGCGAACTCTGTCCCGGAGTGGTATGCGACAATGCCGAAGAGGAAAGCGGCGTGAGAGAGGAGTACCGTTCCAGTCTGTTTGTTATTTGACAGTGGTAGTATTATTACATGTGCGAATTATGTGGGACTATACTTATGGGGTTTGTAGCCGAGGGTGGGGATAAGGAGCGCTGGAAGGAAAGCCGAAATTCACGGGGTGAGCATAGAGTTTGCCATCAGTCGCCTTGAGTTGGCTTAGCACGACGCGGGTTTGCCGTTTGTCCTTGACCCAGGAGGATGGTCCATGATGATCAAATACCTGCAGGTCCGCATCTAGTTGAGCGTTGGACACGCGCGCATACCGCAGTCGCTCGTTTGCTCAACGCACCCCGAGTGGTCGGAGCGAAGAGGCGGTTGTGGGTACCCAAATATCAACTAATAATCAACATCGTGGTCGTGCCCGCTGAGTGGACGCAGATCGATCTATTCTGATGGAGCTCTCGCCCCCGCCCAGCCTTTGAGGAGGCGGAAGCATTCCAAGCCGTTGCCATCGACAAATGTCAATGTCCAGGGGCGATGCGCTTTTTCTCGTCTTAGCTCTCTTTGGTCAAATTCGTCGGGAGCAAAAGAAAAAAAAGAGAGACAATGGCGTATAGGCAAACTGTCATTCCCTGGAAACCGACAAAGGAAGAAACCTCGGCTAAACGAAGGCGTGGTGTGTGGTATTTTGTGGACCGCCGAAGAGAGAACCCACCACCCGGCCAAGGGGCCACATCTCCACGTGGGAAATAGGTATTTTTGATTGTTTATGTGAAATTGACGGAAATTAAAAAAAGAAATTCGGAAAAATAAGACTGAAATTAAGGTCATGAGGATGACGGAACGGCGATGCTTCTCTGGCAAAGGGAGAGTGATCGTCCGAATTTGGTTTGACGGATGTACCGGTTGCGGGGATGCCTCCCCCTCGGATATAAAAGCAGGCTGCCTACTCCTCATTTCCCTCCACACAGCAATCCTCCCAACTCAGAGTCTCAATCTACCACTCCTACCAACCAGAAATGTCTCCTTCCACCGTCGTCTCTACTACCTCTACTACCCCAGTCGTCTCCCACACCCACGGTGATGACAAGTCCTGTGTCAACCAATCCTCTCCTCAGTGCTGCCACTGTGGCTGGAGGGGTTCTCACTCTCCCCAATGTCCCTTCAAACGCAAGTAAACAACGGATGATGTGATACCATCTCCACCTTCTGCCGCCCCAATTTCCCCGTTGTTACTTGCGTTTGTTGTCCATTTGCTGAACCGCTTACCATCCATTGTGGTGCGTCTCTCTCTCTCTCTCATCAACTCTAACCCATACTTGGTATTTACATCACTTGCACAGTCCCTGCTATCCATCATCCACGGCTCGATACTTGGCCTTGCTTCTCCCCTCTCCTTCAGTCATTAAACGGGCTGCCCCAGATATACCATCACACCGCGAGTCATCGCCGAAGCCTTCTCGACCACCCACTGCATCGTTTCCACCTTTCGACCTTTCGTGTACCATCATCGTCGTCAGTTATCTTAGCAAGGCCGTCGTTTGATCTAATTATTTGCATACAAAAAGTATTGTTCCTTGCCGCCGGGGGGCTGTTGATGTTGTAGGAGTTGTCGTGTACGATTTCGCCCCTCTGCAGCAGAACAATCTTGTTTGTTGTACTAGCTCTAATCCATCATCCCTCCAAAACTTTTTCCTACCTCCTTGTTTCGGATGAGGGGTCGATCTCGTTTATGGTTTTTTTTGCCGCGCATGCGACGAGGAGCTTTTAATTACGCCACACCCCCTGAGTCATGACCTCGGTACCTGACGGCACCTCCGCGCAAAGCTCTCCACATCGTCCCATTCGCCATCGGACTACACCTGGGAGGTGGATATCTGTGGGATCTTGAGATCTTATCCATCGGTATCAGGTATACGGCCTCTTCTTTTTCCTACACGATTTGTGTCCGCAAGTTGCCGTTTGGTAATCCTTCCGTCACTCTCGTTCGGTTTGATCCCGAACATCCGACCAGGTTTGAAGCTTGGGTGATGAAATACTTCGAATCCTGATCCCAATCCGCGCTCGTTATCTCTCTCTAGATCAAACTCATATTACACGCCTTCTTCCTTCGCTTCGCATCCCTCTCTTCCATTAGAGAGTTCGTCGCTGGTCTGCTGACGACGACGACGACGACGACGAAGATCCCATGATGACACTACCCCACATCGAGGAGGATGAAGAAATAGTCAAAAGGTTGTCCCCCCCCCCTCTACATCATCATCTTTTTTTTTTCTCATGCACTTCAGACCGTCCCATCTGCGTCCGGTACGATCCATAATCCGGAAAGATCGCCTAAGATCAAATTTGGCGTCTCCGTTATCTCAAAACACGCCTCCGGTCGAGCAAAACCCACCAACTTATGGGATAGCCAACAACGTGGGACCTCATTCGGCGAAATGGGCCCGTTGTGTTGTCTCCACACGGGCCGTCCTAACTCCCACCACCGAATGGTGTGCGTGCCTGTATTCCGGGCTCACGGTCTTCCCTTACGGGTCTATCGCACCAAATCCGATCTCGGATGGCCCGGAAACAAAGGAAAGAAACAGAAGGAAATGATTCCTCTCTCCGTCAATCGGATTTTAAGAACTATGGACCCGGCCTCACCCCTAGCTATGTTCCGGTTCCGGAACCGAGGGAGGGGGGATAAAGGCAGTGTGGAGCGGAAGAGAGGGAGAAGACCGAGGGGTCCATTTGGACAATGGTAGCCTTCGCAACCGTCCGACCTCATGGTCTCTCCTTCGGAGTCGGTACGTATATTCAAAATTATCGAATGGAATCAACTACGTCATTTTCTACTTATCCGTTTACCTAACCCTCCCCGTTCCGCCGCGAACAACCTGACGGGTAGCATCCGCCCGGATGTTCAGATTCTTCGTTATCTCCACACAACCGCAAATCCGTATCTGAAACGTTCGACGTAAGAAGATGAAAGAAAAAAATACCGTCGTAAGAGTAATTGACGCAGGCTATCAGGACGGATCTCAAACAGGAGCGTTCGTACTATTCATTCGTCGTCGAGCGTCGTCATTCCCGTCTTTTTTTTTCTCCTTCGCTAAATCGACCAAATGCTTCCACCACTCACTCTTCGGTTCGGGTCTTCCCACGAGACAAAAACTTCCATCCCCGCAACTCCTTCGTTTCAATGGGACGCAACCTTATCTCCCTTCATCCCAATTCATTCTTACCCCCTCCCCCCGATGACCGCTGTGTACACGTACGAGTGCTCACACGCGTTTTCTATTCTTTCCCTCTCAATGACGTGGGTCAGCGCGTATAGAACATCAGAAGTGGATCCGCCACCGTGACCCCCCCCCTCTCCATTAACCGTACATGGATTAAGGAACCGATGGACTGAGAGAGGAAGGTCCAGTGACCAGTACGTGATCCATCCGTTGCCCAAACGTTTCATGCCTGCCGTAAAATAAAAACAAAAAAAAAAACAGCTCAAATCCAATCCAAAACAACAAAAGGGAATATGTGAACGGTGGAGTGGAGACTAAACCGATAACAGGGGAACAACCGAGAAGTGTGTCATGATTCCCAACATTTGGCCCCGGGTCAAACATTTTGTCTACTGGCACCAATCTCTATTTATCAAAGAACTCTGGGTACTGTAAAGCGAGCACAAAAGCCGATGGTATCAAGTTACCCCGCTCACACCAAAGATATCTATGATCATGACCAACACCGATAATTCCCACCCTCGTAAACCTCTATGTCATCGATCGTTCCTCTCCCTCTATCTCCCCAACTCCGCTTCGGAGGTGGCATACTATCAGAACGCCGGCGGTAGAACAAACGTGGCCGGCCCTCAGTGGATCTTTCCATTCTCCGCTTTGACGACTCGATCGACCTTATTCCACCTAGCCTTCGTCGGAGATGTCCAGTGCCCTCCTTCGTCCCTCTTTCGCACAGTGAAACACGCGATTCCGAGATACTCAGTGATGTCACTTATCACAAGAGTGACGAATCGCGCGTAAGACGCCAGCGAGATAAACAACGTAGCCAGAACGAATAGGTGCAGGCGCCCCGGACTCGTTTGAATTATCGGTGGACTAGAGTGGGCGGGAGAAGGGTGGGGGAGAGAAGGAGACAAGCGTCAACTCGACACATTCAAAAACTTTGTGGAGAGAATGGCAGAAGTCCGATCGGCAAATCTCCAGGATCAACCCAATCCCATCGCCTCTTTGTTGGCGAAGAGAAAAGGAACAAAGGCGTCCAATAAATCGGCTCCAAAGCTTAATGGCGAGAGGGCGATAAAAGAACAAAAGAGAGAACAAAGCTTACCGTCCAAGTATTCTGGGAAGATTGACATCCAGGGCACCAATTAGACTCCACGTCCAGGTGGGGTCAAATAGAGGAAACTCGGTCTTGGTGACGTGCGCAAGTATGACCCTGCCCACTTGATGCGCGAACATGAGACCCCAGGCACATAAGAACGGGACCAGCGACGAGGAGTAGATGATCGCGGAATCTCCCACACTTGGGTGCGATAACCAAAAGATCTGCAGAAGCACCGTCGCTGGGAATGGAAGCAGGTATAGTAGCGGCGTGAAAGGGCTTTGTCCGCTCTGTCGGCGACTCTTGTAAACGTTTGAATAGCTGTTTGGGCGCGAATTAAGGTTCAGCAAGGTGGCATTTGCGGAGTGAACGTGGCTGATAGATAAGATGAGCAAAAAAACAGTGACGTAGCACCCACCTTGTAACTATGTTGAATGCCAGGCCCACCGCCCCAAACATCATGAAAGCAACGTTCAAACAGACGTCTGGGACAGTCTCGCTGATCCATCCAACTTTCTCCAATCCGGTTATAGTGAGAATCCCTTGGTCCCAAAACGAAGGTCCTGGAGGCAACGGGGGACGTTAGGGTGGTTCCCGGTACACCTCGACTCCAAAATTCACAACCGTACCGCGGAACCCAGTAACGACGAAGATGACCACAATGATCAGAATCCCTTCTATTGGTCCCGAGAACACGCCTAGGTAGAGTTGGCCTGCAAAGAGAGGGAACGCTCATTAGGTCATTGAGGAAAATTTTCGGCGAAGCGCCATACACAAAGTGCACGAACGTGCCACGAGGAAAGGACGCCGGAAGAAAATTTATACACACCGGTGTGATATTCTTCCCACGTCGTCAGATAGAAGTTGGCCAACGTTGCGATCTGAGAAGCGACAGTCCACCAGGAACGTCCCAAATTAAGTGCTTGCGATGCCAGTATGACCTCCAGCTAATTGAAAAGCGAAAAGACACCAATCAAACGAGGCGACAGCGAGGCCAAAAGAAATCAGCTCTCCGTTCGTTCCACGATATGACTTTCGCGGATCCCGACCAGATGGTCTCGACGCGCTGTTTTTTTCCGCAAAATCGATCCTCACCGTTGTGTTCATCGCGTCGCATCCTGCAACAACAAATGACGACTATCAGATCAACCCTGAAAAATTTTCTCTTTCGACTGAATTGGAAGTCGAGGGGAGGCTCGTGTGTGGGATTCTAGCCTCACCGTGGTCGAACATTTCACCCAATGGTCCTGCCATCCCTGTTCGTCGGGCCTGTTTGCTATGCATTCCAACCAATGGATCAGCATATCCCAACTAACGGATCATATACCAAAACGGAACCCATGCTCACCCATCGATAGCGTCAAAGCTTTGATACAAAAACAATCCGGCGGCCCACCTTGAGAATTACAAACGCCATCAGTTTTAATATGAACTCATAGGCATAAAAAGCGGAATAGATGCCTCGACGGCACGGGGGGCGTGCGATGACGCGTCGAGAATTTTTCTCCGGGGGAAGGGGGACAAGTGCAATGAACCTACGTGAAGTAAATCCACTGGGGTGGACCGGTAGCGCCACCCTTCTCGGTCAAGTATGCCGGATCGTAATAGAGCATCGTTGCAAAGTTGAGCATGACAAGCACAAACCCGCAGAAAGTTATCTATAGCCATGACGGGTTAATAAATTTAGAAGGGGGGGGCAACCGCAACCATGTCGTGCTTACAGTGTTCGGAGCGACCCATTTCGGCCATCGCTCGACTAGCCAGTTCCAGTACGGGTTCAGGACATAGTTTGATAATATAGATCTGGGGTGCAACGACGACACGAGTCAACGACCTCTGCGAGAAACTAGATCGAGAGGGACGTCATTGGATATACATACTTGTCAACGCCCTGATACTTGTACTTTTTCAAGTTGTGCAACGCATGCGGAGGGATGTATCCCATTCTTCGTATGACGGGCCGACAGAAGGAACGGAGACGGACCACAGACGTACAGGGGGAAGAGGGGCAAGATTTTTCCGACCAGAGTGCCAACTCACAGCAACTGCTTTCCGACAAAAACAGTGGGTGATTATGACGTGTGGGTGATGGTCACATCGCGTCACACGCGCCGATCACTTGTCAAATCCGAGCGATTCGCATTTCGGTTCAACGGGAATTACAGGCATTACACTAGGGGTTTTGCGTATTACTAACAGTATACAAGAGCTAAAGTAACGGGATGATCAGGGTTTAGAACCCCAGATGTTCAACGAAACTTCTCCAAGAAGGATCCAGTGCAGGAGGTCCAGAACTTTCGTTCAGGACGAGATGACCAACATGCTGATGCACGTGTACGCCTTGTGCAGACCCTTCGAATGGTGAAGAACTATTGGCCGTTCTGTTCGATGGAAGGTTCTGAGACAATTCGCCTTGTACATTGAACTGCTCGGGGATGCTAAAAATGGGAATGGGAAGCTCGGGCGTCCTCGAGATGAGTGAATTGGCAGTCACGGTCGAAGAAGCAGAACATGATGACGGGAAATCGATTGTATGTGATTGTTGTGTGGAATTGGACGATATGGTCTCGAATGCTTTCAGATCCTCGATGATAATAGGATGTAGATTCTCGAATTCCCAGCACGCCGCCAACGATTCTTGCAGCGATGTACTAGTGTGCGAGTTGAATCTTCGTAACGGCGGTCGTAGGTGCGTAGATCCAGAGGGAGGAGGGGCTCCTGCAGGAGACCTGGGTTTCACCACCCGAGTCTGCCCACCGAGCCGATCGAGTTCTTCCACGACTTCAGTAGAGAGTTTCCGCTTCTCAAGGACGGCGTTGGCTTGCTTGCGTAGGTTGTTGACGGTGACCTGAGAAAGGTTTAGTCGGAGGAGATACCAGTCGATGCCGTAACGATCGCAGACCCACCGTATACTTTCCGACCAATGAACTCGATCTCTCGGCCTCGTCAAGACAGGCACACATCCGATCGAGTTCGTCGACAGCTGATTGCACTAGGTACGACGAAGGCACCCGCGTTGCAACCAAGCACATCACCACCTGCACTCAATTACGCGTTATGGAACCTTGATCGGAGGAGATAAATACAAGGGAGCCGAACTTACCGCAGCATCCGCCGCATGTGACCAACAAAACCCAGCACGCAAAAGAAATTCAGGAACCCGCTCAAACGTCAAACAGATACCACGGATCAACCTCCAGGCGGACCGGAAGACTGCGATGAACGATGGTGCATATTTGTGTTTGAGGATATCCCCTGGCTGATCAGCCAACACTTGGTAAAAGTAAGGCTTGTGCAGGTGAAGGAGTGCTTTTCACGAGATCGCATACGATCAGCATGATTACCTCAACCACGTTCGGTGATAATCACTCACTCGACTCCTTACCGGACACACCAAGCCACCGGACGATGTTGACTTCTGCGGGCGGCAACGGGTCCTCCGGCGTACCAGCACAATCTGACAGGTCCATCTTCCGTACAATTGGGAAGTTCCTGACCGCGGTGTCGAATTGAAGAACGAGTTGATACGATGGCCTGTTACTGCCGAAAGTCGACACCATCATGTTGTGAAGCAGTTTCGTGTATCGCATTAGCCATGGTTGATCTAGTAAATAGGCCCGATCAGATGGCGGTCCCTGGATCCGATGGGATAAATCTTACACTCATCTGAATGGGTGTTCGGTAGTACACAGTCGATGAAGGCAGGGGACAGCAGCGGAGGGCGGCCATATGCACAGCTCTATCATTGATAGTGGGTTTCAGCTTAGAGGATGAACGCAAAACGAATGATTTACCATAAATGTGTCCTTGACGAATAGCTGCCAAAACAGACGGCATCGCCGCATACCGATTTTTTCGTCTAGTTCCCAATGAATTGGGTTTATGTCTGTTGGTAGGTTGAGTCAAGGATTCGCAACCTGGGTTACCTCAACTCACGCAATCCAATCTGTTGGTGAGTAGGATTGAGTACCGATAGAGTTCATGACCCGAATTCCTGTCGACTCACCCCGTGTGCTAGTCTTATGGCCAGTCCGAGACATGTCCAAGCTTGGCTTGATTTCCTATGCGAGGAGTCCCGATCACTAAGATCGAGGTACCAAGTCATTTGAAGCTATTCGGAGTCAGAGAGACGTTTCACGTGTACAAGTGATGCCTACCAGAGCGTGGATACCCCAGAGTGTTGTGTGCATAGCGGGTGGTGCTAGACTCATAGCGGCAGAGGCGAGCATGTAATATTCTTCTGCCTCTACTGCACCGGGTGTTTTCGTCGTGTCAAACAACGTAGCTAGCGCAAATACAGTGTACAGGAGCGAGAATGCGTGTGCGGAACGCGCTGAGTTGATTTCCCATTTTCTACACCAGGCTTCAGCAACTCTATGTTGGGCGAAAGCACGGCACTTACTGGTTATATACACTGTCCAGCACTTCTTCGTAAAGTTCCTCCCTCGGGATGCCGTCCCATCTGGTTACACCGTGAGATACTTATCCAAGCTTGCGAACGGGGACGTACATGTGCCGACCGTATTCCAGATACAAGTCGCACAAACGTTCGGCATCTTCTCGCGTGGGCAGGAAGCCGAGTAGTTGTCTCCTAACATCGTCCGAGTTTCGCGTGGGTATGGTGTCGTGAAATGTCGCAGCGTCTACTATGGTTTTTGAAATGTTGGGGAAGATAGGTGCGAATAACTTGTCGGCACTGGCAACCTAATATCATCCTATTCATTCGGGCTTGGTGGAAACGTGTAAAACCGGCGCCACGCACGTATGCCAAGTAATCTGAGCGCGCGGTTGGGCCGAAAAACCTCGCGTCGCCGGCGGTACCCAAAGACAGTGTACCTGTAGATCTCATTGGATAATGCAGATACGGAGATGATACATGGCTCTTACCATAGGAGTCGTGCGATTCTCTATCGGACCCGTTCTCTACTGAGGAAGGACCGGCGGAGGAGGGACTTGCTGGCGAGTCCTCCAGCATGGGATCGTTCGAATTTGCTGTGCTTCGTTGTGCATCCTGGAGGGCCCTCTCGAGCTCTTGTACACGAGCAGTGAGGGTATCGATCTTGAGTTGCATGCCTTCATTGTTTGCCACGACGACTGCCCTTAGTTGCATAGCGCCTGAATTAATCGACAAATTTTCGGCGAATAGGATGGTTTTTATACCTGCTCTTGCCACTGGGCATAGTGCCTTGGAAGGAAAGTAAGGCCGGAGAACGTCAGATGTCATCCTGGACCGAATACGGGAAGATTGGATGCTTACCGGTGGGACACAACGCGGCACATCCTCGTTTCCGACAAGTCTCACAAGGTACCTGGGGCAGACGACGTCAGGGATTGGAACTTCGGTGGGCCTCAGGGGCCGATGCTGATCACCTTGCGATCGCACTTGAGTTTCAGCCTAACAGGAAGAACGTTCGGTCAACAAGGAGTCGGTAAACAAGACGCCGGATGAGGTGGGAACCAAACCTTCTGCACTCCGCACAGGATACCGGTTGGCGACCTGGGCGACGCCTGGTATTTGGAGGGTTCAGGGAAGCACCGGCGACAGTGTCTGTACTGGTAGCCATTTGTAGCGATTCAAGATGTTGGAAGCATAAGCAGCGCGTAGGCGGTATAAGAGCATGGGATCCATTACAGCAATGGGTTATGTACTCCGTCCGATCTGACCTTGATGAACGCCCGCGGGCAACATCTCATCATCCTCGATCCACGGATGCGCCCTTCATACCTCACCCTTTGTACGTACCATACCCTGCAACCTTTCGCCAGTCTCCTTCCCATCTCACCAAGAAACGGGCCACCAGTTCCCCAGTTCAACCTCGAACACCAGCAGCAGTCCAAACACCCCAGAGCACACGTGGGAGACTGAGGATCCTATCCCATCCCTTTCTTTCATTTATCATCTGCTACGAAAGATCTCGTCTCACGGCCAACAGTATTCTAGTCTAAACCTTCTTCGCTTGCTCCTCCATAGTCCCTTGTCAACTCATTCCCCCAGAATCAGAAATCCCGGTCTACAACGACCAAACTTCCCTTTTATCCTACCTCTCCACCGGCAGCGGGAGTATAATCCTGACCCTTTATCCTGGCGCGCATTCACCAACGTGTATCCTCGCCAACGGCAAATGGGTGTTTGTTCGGTAGCCAGCGCGGCATTTCCCCGTATAACCGGTTGCCGGTAGTAAATCCGGCTAAATCGGCACTGACTCCTGGTGATATTTTTGCGAACCGTTGAATCATGCCTTCTCCCTTCCTTCCAGTGTGCTACACCGGTAAAAGGTTCTCAAAAAAATCCCGTAGATGGACGGACTGGTCGTTCGACACACCGCTTCGCAGATACGAACGTATCCGAAACCGGGTTGGCTTCGCGCAGTGGATCAGCCGCATGCGATCGATCGTCTCCATTTTCTCAAAGGTTACGCATGAAACCACACTAACGGATCCTGGTTGAGCGTGGTGCACTGGTCTGGCTTGACCTTTCGGCGCTGATTCAATATACTCGCATGCTGTGACAGGGTCTTGACACACTTGTCCGACCAAACTTTCAGTTCTCTCGACCCAAATTCCGACAAATTGTTCGGTTTGATACCTGTCTCGGTACGGTCCAGGGCTATTCCAGACAACAGACTAGTGTGCTGATCACGAGAGATCCTGAGATAACAGGCACGCATACTATTCTTGTCCATGCCCTCAGTCCCAACTGGACACTTTCCAAGGGGAAGCCTCCCTTTCTAGGGCAGTCAACCGTAGTGTCGTCCTTGAACAGCAGGCGATGCTCCAGGTGGCCGTCCCTGAACTAACCTGATCCACTTTGTCGCTCAAGGTAAACCTTCCACGTGTTCAATTATCTCGTGTTTTTTTGACTCCATTCGAAGCAAACGAAACACACGCTGGGGGATCACCCCACCACACTCGTCGTCAAGTGCACTGAATACTCTTCTGGCGCTATGACCCGAAGCTTTGTCCCCAACCTTTCAATTATACACTGAAACAGGGATTTTAATACCAGAGGGGTTTACCTCACATGGAACCATCTGTGTCGTTATGTTCGTCAACGTTTCACCTGCGCACCCCTTCAATAACCTATCGTGACCTGATAGAGATATGTTTGGTTACCTTACCTAGTGGAGATCGGTGTCGAAAAACCAACCAGTCGGATTCTATCTCGCCGACCCGCCCCGAAGGACAACTTTCTTTTGTGGTGGTTCCTGTTCCTAGAACAACGCGGTCTCCCAATGGCTTCTGCTTTAGTTTCGTCTCTGGCTCGCCGGGGGAGAAGCTCCGCACATACGAGAATCTCATGAACCAAAAAGTCATATCCCCGCACCGCCCCTTACGAACGTGGTTCGCGAGCGTTCCCATCTCTGTATCTCGATACAGGCGCACCATCCCAAGTATGTCTTTCTTCTCCGAGGGTGGAATTCAATACCAGCGGATCCTTCCAGATTTGTGATACTATCCTGCTACGCATAAGGTCATACTCGTCAAAACCACCTGACTCCTTTCGAGTGAAATCCAGGCTATAGCCCACTATCTTCCAAGCACGTTACCCTCGGCGCTGTTTTCGCATGCCAAGAACAATGCCTTCCTCTAACCCAACATGTACGTTAGCGCATGTTTCTGTCGTTTCTTGTTAGCGACCGATCCGACTCCGGTTCCGGAGCCCGAGCGCGTCCTGTTCGTGATCCTCACCCCGCCAAACGCCGAAAAGAATAAATTGGTCGAAGGATGTATTGCCCCGGCCCCCTCCTCCTGATGGGTAACAGGAGTGGGGGTGATGGGGGTTCCTCTATCTCGTTCTCGTATCCGCGAGAACGGAACCCGCTTGTAGGCGCCACAGGCCTCATGACAGTTGTCCACCCCCAACGGGTGATCCCAGAAATCGGATCGCAGCATGGTTCCAAGCTGATGAACTAATGTGTCAACTCAAGAGTTCTCGGCAAACTGGGACCACCTGGAGCTGCTGCGAACTCGAACCAGTCTTCATGGCAGTGACCTTCGGTTATCCAAGCGAGGACGCAAGGTTCCCGACAGCCTGTTCGTCACCGCATGGTAAGAGTCCGTTGGATCGTAGCGCTGGTGCTAAGCACCTATGGGTGGATGGGGAACAAGGATGTAACAGCCAACATTGTAGATGGAATACTTTCTGATCGTACGCGCGATCCGCGTGATCCTCGTGAACTGCGGTGGAACAGGAGCTGCGGGCAAATCCTTCAAGAAGCCAAAAATTACAATCCATATAACGTTCCGAGAACCACGGTACTGGTGAACATTTTATAGGAAGTGAAGTTTATGAGAAGTGAAGAGCACAAAATACTATACCTCCGCGGAGGTCAACAATTTGAAAACACACTAATACCTCCTTTCTTCGTACCTAGACCGTCTGTCCCGGTCATAACGCCTATCATCGAGCCTATACTCGTCGTATCTCTCCCTGTCGTAGCGGTCTCGGTCGCGATCCCGGTCATCCCAGCGGCGGCCGTAACGAGCATCGTACGGGCGAGGGTCATACATCCTATCGGCCATGGTGAGACCTGAAGAGTGTGATTGAGGACGAGAATAGAGAGGTCAATGAAAAGGACTCACCGGGACCGCGGTCGCGTTCGTGGCGCTTGGGAGGACCGTAATACCTACCAGGAGTGGGAGTTCTAGCACGTCCTCTGCGGGCCTAGTCGAACGGTCAGTCTCTCATTATCATGGGAGAGAGAGCGAGCGGACCTTTTCGATAACAAGAGTCTTTCCGAGAAAGTCCTGTCCGTTGAGAGCAGCAATTGCAGCATCAGCCTCTGCTGGACTCTCCATGGTCACGAAACCGAATCCGCGTGACTCGTGGGTGTGGGGGTCACGCATGACTTGGGCCTTCTGAACCTATTGGTCGTGTTGGTAGCAAGTCCTCACACATGGGGAACTATACCTTACCCGTCCAATAGCGGCGAAGTGATTTTCTAAATCCCTGCTGTCGACGCGATGGCTCAGGCTAGAGACGTGAAGATTATTACCGGGGTTTTGACCTCCAGGAGAAGAGCCACGACTAGACGTCTAGTATCAGTGCGTGAGGCTGGGGTAATATGCGTCGAACTTACCCGTGGCGTTCCTTATCCAGTCTAATGGGGCTCCTGCTGCGGCTGGAGCGTCTCGGAGCATCGCCACGACCATCACCACTCCAGGCAGGCTCTTCTGCGCTACCGCCATTGGTAACGGCTGTGTCAGAAGGAATGCCAATACCACCTTCACCGTTGGTTGGGGCAATGTCGGATTGCCAGGCTGATGTGAGAGGTTGGTTAGGTCGGATTTACTGAACATGAGAGTCGTGCAATGTGAAGGGATGCTGGAACGGGTTGGGAAAGGTTGAAAGCCGAGAGGCGGCAACAACAGAGAGAAAATTTAGAAGAGGTGCTGAAGCGGAATTAGGGTGCGAATGGCGCAAGGCAGAGTTGGTGACAACAAGCTGACAAGGCGATGGTATTCGCAAACCTTGGCGGTTGGGAGAAGTTGGAGACCCATAGGGGTTTTTTTGGGGAGGGCGATGGAAAAGTGAACTTTTTTCGAATGTGGTATACTGCTGCGGCTCTGGTAACGGTACTGTTTCACTGTGCCAGGTTATCGTGTCCACTGCTGGTGTGACGCGACAACCGTGTGCGCCCGGTCTTGAGTGTTCAAGGTGGGACGCGCGTTGCCGATGCAGATGCGGTCGAGGATGGGTTGACTGAAGACGTACCGTCTTCCATGGTTGGCTGCAAAGAGTTGAGAGGAGCACTTGTACGTGGTCAAGCCGGTCAAGAGCCAAGACCGTTTTGGGAAGGAGGCCGAGCGGTGGGTGCACCAATCTCAGTAGAATCCGTCCTTTGGCCTTTCGCTGCGTAGTCTTCCACGGAAAGGTTGCAGAAAATTTGATAGAAAATGGAGAATAAATGCAGCATTGTAGACTGTATTTTGTAGCGGAAAATCGAGAAGAAAATGGATCAGAGCATACATCCGATTCACTCCGTGTCCAGCCCAGCAATCGGACATGGCCGAGAGCTTTCCTTCTTCCTCCCCAAACCACCAACTAAACTATGCGTCCTCCCACCACACTCACTGCTCTCCTTCGCGCCAGGCCTGCCGTCCGCAGGGTCGCCCCAGCCTTCGCTCGTCCTTCCTCTTCCGCTCCCCACCAGGAGACTTTTGAATCCTTCACCGAGCGCTACGTCCAGTTCTTCCAACAGGCTCAGGATTTATTTGAAGTCCAGCGTGGTCTGAACAACTGCTTCGCCCACGATTTGGTTCCTGCGCCTTCCGTTATCGAGGCTGCCCTTCGTGCTGCCCGTCGCGTCGACGACTATGCGACCGCTGTTCGGGTTTTCGAGGGTGTCAGGGAGAAGGTCGAGAACAAGCAACAATATCAGGCTTATCTGGATGAGCTCAAGGGCGTCAGGGAAGAACTTGGTATGTCGTTCCAACACCCAGGAAAGCCTCGATATCTGATGAGCTGGGTACAGGCATCGATACACGAGAAGAGCTCTACTCGCCGTAGCTCTCCACGCGTCTTCGGGACCCGTAAGTAAATCCCTTACGGTACCATTCTAATCGCTAATGACGTCCGGGTTTTTCTGCAGGCATAGAGTAACTTTTTAAAAAGAGAAGTGCAGGTACAGTCCCAGTTAGGCATAATAATAATACTTTCTTGCCGGAATGTATCCTCCACTATCCGACCCGGAATGAGTGATCCTTGAGCTTGAGCTTGAGCCAGGGTCTGGTCTGCCCATGACTTTTTTTTTTCTTGAGTTGACTTGCTGTTTCTTCTGCAAAGTTGATCGAGATCATCCATTTCACCGCTCCGTGCATTTCTCAAATCTCTTGCTTGTTACGACCCATACCCTTCCCTTTGCCTCGACCGACTTGAACATGGCCTCTGATGGAGCATCTAATAGTACGTCGCGTATTGACGAAACCACATGCGCGTTTACGCACCTAGACGCAACACAACCACAGACGAGCGGTTGCTAGCCGCAGCTAGAGATGATAACGAAGATCTGTTACTGGACGTCTTCGACCAGCCAGGCACTTTCGACATTAACTATCAAGACGGGTTAGTCCGCTGTTTGCAGCCAGATTTCCGCTCACTCCCACTCCCATCGTTCCGATTTTGAAGACTTGGCAATACAGGTGCTTAGATCACATCCTCCAAGCTCAAGGTCATCCCAGCTGAACACAGAACTGTCGCATATGGCTCGGTCTAGCCCTGCATTACGCGTAAGATCCTCGCGTTCTATATCTGTTGCTTAACCACACCGCTGAGACCTGCGCTAGAGTCTTGCATACATCCTACGACGTGCTGGATCACATCCTCTCTCACGAAGAATGCGACGTAGACCCAACCAATAAGCTCGACAAGGCCACGCCACTGCACCTCGCCGTAGAAAAGGAAGATCCGGAAGACAGGGAGTACTTTGTCGAGAACCTGTTGGAAGCGGGTGCCAATTATACGTTCGTTCTCTCCATTTCCCAACTGTAACCATAACCACAACTTGTGACATGGAAATAGGATACGGAATAAACATGGAGAGACAGCGGAGGATCTCGTAAAACCGGGCGATGAGGTTATCCTTGCACTCTTTAGGAAAGCACAGGCAGATGCCGACGCCAACATGGATGACATTGCATGTACGTCCTGTCCCTCCTGCCCACAGAGCCTCCTCTTACACCGTTACAGATGAGGATGACGACGATGTGGCGTCCGAAGGTTCGGATTGATCGTCGGGTTCTCTTCAAATCCGATGACTAGAAGTCTGTACGCTGCTCATTATTCGGATACTCCCTGTTCTCCTATTGATTGTGAACCATCATCACGGATTAATCGGTAAACTTAAGGACGCAGAACAAAGCAGAAAAGCAGAACCCGATGATCCATTATCCTAAGATATCCACTTTCCGATCTGCCAATCTCTAAACGTTTGGGTATTCTTAATCCAGTCGATGAGCTGATCTCGAGGAACCTGTGTGCCCTTCTCTTCACTTTGAACCTTAACCTTCTGTCCATCCTTGAACTCCCATTTCTGTTCTTTGACGGTGACGAGACCAGCTTTGAGTTCATCTCCGCCAAGGATGACGGCGAACGGAACTTCGTCCTTCTCCCCGGCTGCGAACTGAGCCGGCAACTTCGGTTTGTTCTTGAACGAGAACTCGGTCTGATGATAAGCGCGCCAATGGAAGTTAGCACACGTATGACCGAAGGAAATTGTAGGAACTGACATTTATCCCAGCTTCCCTGAGAGCCTGGGCGAGTTGTACTCGTTCTTGCAACAAACCATCTCCGGCGGACATGACGTACACCATCGTTCCCTTACTCCTCATACCCCTTTCGATCCACCTCGGCCATAGGATTGCGAATATCCTATCCAAGCCCATGCTAACACCAACACAAGGGATTGATGCTGTCTTTTTGCCCTCCCCAGAAGCGGCAGACAAGAACATCCCCACCAAGTTGTCGTAACGCCCTCCGGCAGCGATGGACCCGACACCAACCTGAGATTCGTCAATCTCCTCCTCGCCCTCCTCCTCGACCTTTTTCTTGGGTTTCTTCTTGGAATCGGGTTTCGGTGTCAGGTCTGTGCTTTCCGAGGTGGGGGTGGATGTCAAGGCGTCAGCTTGTTTTAAACCGGGAGGAGCAGAGCCTTCGACGATGGCTTCGTAGATGATGCCAGTGTAGTAGTCGAGACCACGAGCCAAAGACATGTCGAATGAAATCTGTAACCAGAACAGTCAGCCAGAGCACCTGCTAACGGTTCCAGTATACCTTATCTAGGACTCCGTATGATTGTAGGAGGGTGAAGAGGATGTTCATGTCCGACAGACCTTCCTTCGCGCTCTTGTTCGACGTAAGGGTGGAATCATGCAGGAGTTGTTCCAACAATTTCGGTGCCTCTGGTGATGTGCAAGGTCAGGGTCTGGAGGGCTGAACTGGAGGATGACGTTTACCTTCCGGACCAGTTCCTTTCAGCTTCACGTACTGGCCAATCTTTTCCGCGACGATTGGATCGAGACCCTTTTCCTGCGTCATCTCCTTCTTAACCTCCACCCATGGTAGCTGTTTCGTATTAGCACAATTTCGAACACCAGTGACGGATAGACAACACCTTGTCCAACTTGTCGACAGCCGACGAGATGCTCCTGATCTTCTCTGAAGGGACACCACATACTTCAAAGATCCCATCAAGAATCTTTCTGTGATTCAGCTGACAAGGGTACAAGGGTCAGACCCCAACGATCTTGGAACCCAAGACCACCCCGACCTTGATTGTAAATTCCCCGACGTCAAGTTTGGCCAGGATCGTTCCCAAAAGACTGATAATCTCTGCATCCGGGATCATGGGATCCCATGACCCTGCAAAATCGATGTCCTGTGAGACCCTAAGCCACAATGACACACCCACAGCGAATGTGTCATACGCACTGCTTGCGAGAATTCCCTCATGCGACCTTTGGACATCACAGGATTATCCCTCCTGTAGACCTTTCCAACTTGCCACAGCTTGGCGTTGGTAATGGTTGTTCCAGCCATAGCGAGGTAACGCGCCAGCGGAACGGTATGATCGTATCGCAGAGCGAGTTCCTCTCCACCCTGGTCCTTTAGGTCGAAAATGAGTTTGGCATCTTCTCCGTACTTTCCGGCAAGGACATCTTTCCGTTCGAAAATTGGGGTATCAAGGCAACTGCCACCGTAAAGGTGGAAAACATCCTTGACGGTCTTTTCAATATGTTCGCGACAGAACATCTCGGCAGGGCCATAGTCTCGCGTGCCCTGACAAACGGTCGCACTCCTTTTAACATCGAGTAGTGTGATGTTTAACGCACCTTGGCGGTTTTGAGCAACAGACGCTCCTTCTTCTTGTCTTTGCTTCCAGCACCGGCAGCCTGAAGCAAAGCACCGCGAGACTTCTTAAGCTCACCGAGCTTAACACGTGCAGCTTCGAGCTCAACAGCCTCGGCGGGATCAGTCCTAGCCTTGAACTGATTGAACAAAGCAGACTGTTCGGCGATAGCGGTGTCCAATTCCTGTAGAGTAGCCATTTTACGAGCAACGGAGGAAGCGTAGAACGATGATGAGGGTGAAGAAGAGAAAGAGTGACTCGTCGGTTGGATGTAGTGAGGCCTTGTGGTTTTCGGCTTTGATATGTACAATCGCCGATAAGCAGCTGGCGGGAATCTAAATCTATGCATCCAAAATTCAACCCCCCACAGGAAATCGAAACTTAGCGTTTGTGCTCGTGACTCGCGTTCGTGGGAATCGATTACTCGATCCGTTTATGATACTCCCCTCGAGCTTCAAACCGTGTCTACTACTATCCACCTTTTCCTCTCAAAGAAAAACCCAGGAGTTCTCTCTCCTCATCGTCTCGTCAGAATCAGATCCGTTTGAAAGACACAAAGATACCACACACCAAGTCAAGGCTCCCTTCCGATTTAAAATTTCTTCACGTCGGGAGCCCGTTACGGTTGTGGAAGAGCGATTTGGATTCGATTCCATCCGCCGCTTTTTCGGCCTCGTTATGAGGTCGGGCGGATCCCGGATGGTCGTCTCTCTCTTGTCTCCGTAGAGTTGAATGTGGTCCTTATTTGCTCAATACCGCGTTCGTAGTTTGGGGACGTACATCACTCTCCGTGTATATAAAATGAAAATCAAGATCCACGATTGAAAAAGAAAAATGCTCAAAACTGTGTGATACAAATACAGATTGCCTCTGATACAAAATCCTATCCCACTCGTAAAATGTCATGGGCACGCGTCCACCCCGAGTCCAACACTTACACTTACGGTTTGGTCGCAGACAACACCTGTTTCCTCATCTCCTCAAACCTAGAACTCTCCGCTTGCGCATGCTTAATACCCGCCGCAACCTCCGCTTCCTTACTCTCCAACTTCTGATCTATCCCAAGTATCATAAGCTTGACCTGCTCGATATATGCGATCGTAGCCTCTACAGACTTCTTCTGCTGTTCGGATTGTTGTTGATTCTGAGAGTTCGCGTTCATCGCGCCGAGACCGCTTGTCGATGATCGGTCCCTAGAGTGCGCGGAACGGCTAGCTGGTCGGGTTGGACTGTCTAAACGTCCAGCGGATAGTGCTGGGATCGCGATATTATTCTGGCAAAGAAACCTCGTTCGTCAGGCCGGTGCACTTCACGGACATTTCAAGAGCGGGGAGTGGTGAAGTACCTTCCAGTTAGGTCCAGCCAGATCCGTCAACGCTTGTTCCAGATGTTTCACCTGCATCTTCGACCTGGGACAAAATAAAATCCAACGAATCAGTCGGCCAGTCTATCACACGACCGTCTTTCCCAAATGGGCATCTCACCGTTCAAGTTCTCCCATACATCTCTCGTTCTCTCGTTGGGTACCCTGTAAGAGGAGCTCCAGATTCTTATACTCCCTCTGTAGTTCCTGGACGGCTTCCACGGGGGGCCTTTGAGAGAGTTGAACTTGCAACATCTGAATCTGTGTGCGCAACTGTAATGGCACACGGCCTCAGCGACGCCTATAAATCAAAGAAACCCAAAGGTCGCTCACCTTGTCATTCTCCCGATCTTTCTCCAATAGCTTCTTCCTCAAACCATCCTCCGGCCGCTCGTCTCCCTCCGTCAACGTACCCATATCGTCCGTCGCAAGCTGAAGGGACGATCTTCCGTTGGTATAACCTCTCACAGATTGGGCGCGTCGCATCGTTATCGGTCGTGAACGGTAATCGGTGAACGAGGATGCCAGGCGCGTGTTCGTCTCATGTGAGCCGCACACGGCGCCGCGAAGTTCAACAATTTTCGCACGGTCTCAGCGCCTTTCCTTTATGAGAACCAATGGGAACGAACGAGTGGGGAGTATCAAGAAACGGATGAATTATTTATGTATGTCTATCATTCTGAGTATCTTAAAGATCCATACGTGCTTAAAGGGTGAGGAAAGAGTTCGTAGAGTCCAGGCGAAGCAAACACCCAACAAAGACGACATCCGAAAACAGATTACAGCTTCGTAGTCAAACCCTTCTTGGCCTGCTGCTCCTTCAGAACCTTGGCCTGGTCCCGCATAAACCTCCGCAAAAGCTTTCCACTCGGGTTTTTTGGAATGCTGTCTACAAACTCAACTCCCCCCGCGAGATGCTTATACGCAACCTTGGCGTCCGAAACGTGCTGTTGTATAAAGAGGTTAGGCCAACGTCGAAGAACGCTCTACCCTGAAGTCGAATCCTACCTTGCATATCGCCTTTTTAACCTCAGACACCCCTTGCGGACCGGTTTTGATGAGTTGTTTGGCTTTCGAACTCGGAACGACGAAAGCCATCGGAACTTCCCCGTTGAACTCATCCGGAACCCCAACCACGCAAACATCGGTAACATATAGGTGGTCTAATAAATGACCCTCGAGCTCGGCGGGGGCTACCTGGAAACCGCGGACTTTCATTATCTCCTTGAGCCTATCAACGACGAAGACGTCGTGATTTTTGTCGATGACGACCTCGTCTCCCGTCCTGATCCATCTAAAATCACTCCTGTCTCAGTCGCCAGTATACCGAGGGACGTAATAGAGACGTACCCATTAACAAATGTCTCTTTGGTACTGGATATCAAAAGTCAGAGAATGGCGGAAATTTCCATCGGTTAGAGACTCACGCTTGTTCGTTGTTGCTGTAGCACAAGGCACTCGCGGGGGTCCATACAACAAGTTCCCCCTGCTCCCCGTGCCTACCAAATGTCCCATCCGCCTTGATGATCCTAGCCACTATCCCAGGCAAGATCTGACCGGCAGACCCCAACGTCCCGATCCTCTTATCGGTAGGCCCCATGGTGATAGAACAGGAGGTCTCTGTCAGACCGTAACCCTGGAAAACGGAAACTTCTGGCAGGACATTCACGAGTTGCTTCGTTAATTCCCCTGACAAAGGGGCAGCGCCAATCATGATGTTGCGGATACTCGAGAGATCAAACTGCTTTACTGCAGGGTGCTAGAAGCAGAGATCAGCGTGGTGGAAGGTGCAAGGCTATCTGCACTCCATACCTTGCAAATCATCACAACCATTGGCGGTACCAGGCTGGAACGCACATGAGTTTTCAGAGCACACGTACTACGAGAGCACACCATACAAGAGGTTGTTGATGCGATAGCGCGAGATGTTCCCCAACATTACTGTGAATTGGAACTTTTGTGTAATGATGATTGTGCACTGAGGCGATCGTCGTCAAAAGGTGTGGCATAGGGGAGGTAAGATAGAAGCACATACCCCTGCAAACAGCTGGAAATGAAGCTGAAGACTCATGTCAGCAACGAGGCTCGGTGGGTTTCAATCTAATCAACCTCACGTTGATGAGTATCCCGTAGATGTCTTGGGGAAGTGGGGTTCAATGTCAGCTTTTGCGATCAAGGTGGATATGGGCGTCGAAACACGCACGATATAGTGGGACGACTGATGGAACGTCAATCGTCATAGATAGTGCAGGCAAAAGACGTGCTCACCTAAGAGAGACACATCGCCTGGACGGAACCTCTGTTCCGAACGAGGAACGGATGAATCGTTTACCCGCGAAATTGCGGCCATTTGAAGCGTGTTGGCAATCAGAGCATAATGAGCGATTGCGACAGCCTATTTGAAGGGCAAACGTCAGGGTGAGTAAGTCTCGTAAGTGTCAGAATATGTTACCTTCGGTCGACCAGTGGTACCCGAAGAGAAGATCAAGAACTTGAGAAGAAATTAGCCAAAATCAGAAGGAGGAAGGCGGATATTCTCAACTCACCGCGACTTTGGTTTTGCCCTCTCCACTCCTCAGCTTCTTCTCAGTAAAGCGCAGCGGAAGCTTCGCCCCCTCACTGACCAACTGCTCAATCGTCAGAAGAGACTTGTCCACTACACCGTTAGGTTGCGCAGCGTCGATCAAAACAATCCTGTCGGCAGGTATGCCGGAAACCTTGGCGGCCTCCAAAGCAACCTTGTACACAGATGAATGGGCGAAAAGCAGGCTAGCCTTCGTCGTGTTCAACTGGTACACCAATTCATCTACAGAGAACGAGGGGTTCGCAGGCCTGTAAGGTGTGAGCGACCTTGAACAGTCCCCGTGTGATCAGAGACACATACGAGATGATTGCTCCAAGCCTATGGGCGGCCCAAATCGTGATAGTATAATCAACGTGATTCGGACTGAACATGGCAACTACCAAGCAGGAGTGCTTCAGAACGACAACCGCGTCTCATTGAACAGAGAACACATACCAACATCATCTTCACCGATATTCCAACGTGCCTTGATCGCATTCGCCAGTCCATCAACCCGCGTTTGGACCTAGACCTTCGAAGTCAGGGGCCAAAGCTTAACAGAACGCTACTCATCTTTGGCGTACCTGATCGTGGGTAAACCCGCACCCTGTATCATCATCCACGATCCACTTCCTTCCGTCCTTGCCCAAACCTACATCTGGCCTAGGGCTCGGAGAGGAAGATGACGAGGACGACGAAATCATAGGAGGGTGACAAGACGGTCTATTTGGGTGATAGCTGTCCAGAAGGAACTGAACGACGGTCACGTCGTCTGGGACGTAGGGCAATGGGCCATGCTGGGAATGAAACTCAAAAACGTCTTTTGAGGTAGAGGTTATTTCAGCTGCTGCAGACATGAGGTGAGGTAGAGCAAGGGAGAAGATGGGATGAGAGGAGGGCGACGGACGGGTATGTTCTTATACCTTGGGGGGGCTGCGTTGAGGTGTAACGTCCGTTCAGAGAGAAAAAGACTTCTGGCCCCGTACACTGCGAAACATGGAGCGATGATAGCAGTTCGCAGATCTCTCACTGTAATAACGGGCCGAGGGGGATTTCGGAGAAGGTTTCGATCGCGACTTTCTTTTTTTCTCTCACTCTCATATCAGGCAAAGCTTATCTCAAAAATACCGTCTCTCTCTCGGACACTAAGGCAGCTTAGCATATAAAGCAAGTATATCATGGCCACCATACCCTACATGGGACTGCAACCTAGATAGCGAAAACGAGATAGCAACGGGAAAAGAGAACGCGGATAAAAGAACAGATGCAGGTAGGGTAGAGAGAGGGTAAGGGACGAGAGAACAGAATGCAAGCAAATCAACAGCGACATTGACATAACAAACGACACGAGGGGATTCAGTGATACAAGTCTGCACTATGAGAGAGGTAAAGACACAAGGGCCAACCCATGGACAGAACCCGAGCAAGCTCGAATTCCCTCCATTGAGGTATCTCCTCAATCTCGGCAGGAATTCGTTCCTCAACCACTGAGGGAAAACCACACAAAATCGCTTCTCTCGGAAGCGGCCACAATAAAGATTGTCTGCGCTATCAACCAACTGAACGCCACCCCATCAACTCAACAGATCCAACGAACCGCCTACCGAGTACCACTGTGCGGGAGCTCTCTGGAACTAGCCAGGGCAGACGCGGGTAATGGTGGAGGTCGTAGAAGGGGAGGATAAAGGGCAGCAAACAGAGGCAGGTAAGCAGGGGAAGGAGAGGTTCAAACGAGGCTAAGCTCGTTCTAGTGGGCGTGGCTAGTGGGAAGACCGAAAACTTGTGGAGCCCGTCGATACCGCACGCGGAAGCCGGGTCGTTTGCGTCGTGGACATTGCTTGAGCCATATGCGATACGAGGCCGGCGCGTTAAGAGCGGGGAGGAGTCGAAAGCGTTGATCAGGCGCTCCAACTCTGGGAGCATATGGCGTAATGGAACGTAATCCGTCTGGAGGGCCACTGGGTACTACACGTAACCTGGGGAGAAGTTGTCGATGTGTTGACACGCGACGAGAGAAGCGGCAAACCGACAATCGAGTGGTCGCCATCATCTTCCCGTACGCGGAGTGGAGGGGATCGCGGGGAGCGAGACATCTTGATCGACTTGAATGAATGGCGCTGACCGAGTGGAAGTCGCGAGGCACAGCTAGGCACCTCAAACAGCTCCTACGAGATCAAGTGGGATGTCGACCAGATAGTCCCAGCATCAACCCGCTTTGTTCCAACTCAAGATACCAGGTGCTGTGTAGACTTCAACCTACGCAGGCGCGGGGAAGAAAAACCAAGAGTGATCAATCACTCGAGACAGTTGGGGGGCGGTGGCGTCGAAAGGGGCTTCGACCTAGCCAAAGTAGACGGAGGTGCCGGCGTTCGTAAGAGTCGTGGGGGCGTGGGAGACGTAATAGAAATGGGAGGTGTAGCGGCAGCGGAAAAAAGGGAGGGATGATGAATAAAGAAATAAAGTTATCGTCCATGGTCCGTGAGAGAATAGTATCGCCTGCAGGCCGGGCAGGGGTTATCATCCAGGATTAATCGTTACACGTTAGCTTAAGGCATGACTGCGACCATAAGAGTCGCCCGATTTTTACAAGATTGCGTGGGGGGTCAGGAGGCAATCAGAACACCGTCGTGTGCTGGGAGACGGCGGCGACGGCGGCAGCAGCGACAGCCTGGCGCTGTTCGGCAGTACCGAGCATGAGGGCCTCGTTAACTCTACAAAATCAATTCATCATTACAAATGATTCCAAAACCGAGATCAGAGAAGAAGTGCTTACTGTCGGAGACGCTGAGTTTCAGCTTCAGCTTGCTGAAGCCTCATGGAGAGTTGACTCTGGGTCATCTCGAGGTACTTGATGTGGGTGGTAGCGCGATCGAGGAGAGAAACCTTGCTAGACTTCTGGTTGGAGACGGGAAGAGAGTCCTTGAGGCGGCGGTAGCCTTCCCGGAGTTCGTCACGCCTGCGCTGTTCCGACTCGATACGTTGACGGCGGATCTCCTCCCTGCGCCTCGAGGGACCGGTTTCGTGAGGGGGGGGAGTAATGGGCTGGAATTCGTCGTCATCATCGGAATCGGAAGACTTGGACTTCTTCTTGGTGCGATCCCTGGTCACACGAGAAGGGGGCTGAGCGATGGGGTTGTATCGGACGTTGCGGGAGATGGGAGGGGAGGGCGAGCGAACGGGACCTCGGCTGCGCCTTCCGGATTGCATACTGTCCGATGACAACTCTCCGGGGCTAAGGTTGGCGAGAGCGGCGGTGTACACACTACTTGAGGGAGTGTAGGGACGGGAAGGGGTAGCGACATAAGATCCGCCGGAAGTGTAGGACGGATAGTCGGCAGCAATGGGCATCGAGCCCAAGCGGGGAGAGGGAACGTAAGTAGCGACTGAAGGGGCGGAAACAAATAATGGTCAGGAACACGGACGGAGGCGGGATCGGAAGCAAAAGGAAACTTACGACCAATGGAGCCGATCGCGGTGGGGGAGTTGGGGAAACCCATATACTCGAGGCCGGAGTAGGAATCGTAGGTGTAGACGCTGGATGGATCCATCAATTCTGGGGTCTTGCGGTGTTCAAAAGTGAGATGCTCGAGGGGGGCCTCCATTATAGATTGCAGATGAGGATTTGATGGGGCGTGCTGGGAGGAGGAAGATTGAGGTTATGAAGGCGGGAGGATGATAATGGAGGGAAAAGCGTACAAAGAATCGATGGTTGTCGTGACGATACGTGGACGATGGACAATAAAAAGAAAAAGAAAAAAGAAAAGAAAACGGAGAGAGGGAGGGAGGAGGAGGAGGAGGAGGAGGAGGAGGAGGAGGAAAGGGCCGCTTAGGGAAGAGATTAGGTGGTCCAAGGGTAAGTTTATATATACCGAGTGGTATATTCCGACACGGAACAAAAAAGCAATGCCGAGAGATATCTGGTGGTGGCTGGGGTCTGGACTTGGAGGGCTGAACTGGTTCGCAGACTTTCCTCCTTCCGGTGCAATTTATAAATCTGCTCCTGCCTCGAGTATGTGAAACGCCCAAGGGCGATGGGCCGAACAGTAATCTCCGTCCAGTAAAGATCGTCCCCTTTCACCTCTTTCATCCTCGCTTGGTCCCACTTTCTTTCTTCTTGGAAGCAAAAAGGTCGTCAATGTTACGAGCAGATAGCAGAAAAAATGTAAGTACAGGTCGTAAACGGGTCGTTACATGATGGGTCATCAATGTGTAAGAGAACAAGGGAATGCAAAATAGCAAAAAGGGACAAGGGCGCAAAGGGGGACAGGTCAAAGGAACACGTCCAAAACGAGCACTACACAAACGGTCACAAGGTCCACTGGAACGAATGCCGAGCGCTCCGACAACCAGCATACAGACAAATTGTCCGCGCCAATCACTCCCCGTATTGTCCTAAATCGCATAAAAAGGTTCGTCAGCAGGGAGCGTCCACACCCATTAACATTAAACCAAACATTCGCGCACGAACCGAGTATCGGCCGAACAGGAAAACAACAAAGTATAAATATCCCACCCAATTTACTCACCGCTGGAGGTCTTAACGAGGTCGTAGCGCTCCAAGCGCCTCTGGTATCTCCAGTCCAAGAAGAACATGTACATCTGGAACAATGAAAAGCGGCGGTGGCCCAATAAGGATCGCTCAGAACCGAGGGCACTTCTTAGATGGCCTGTGATCCATGCAACTACGCACCTGAAAGACTAGATCAACCAACAACGAGATGATAAAGGCTGTGTTGAGACTGTTGAAACCGGCAGAACAAAACCCAACGGGGAAAGAGGATTTTGCAGCGTATTCGGCGTTCGAAGTCCACACTTGGCCCCCATGGTTGCATTCCCAAATAATCTTGTCCTTTCTGTTACGGGTGCAAGGTAAGTACGTGCACGCAACACAATCCATATATGGTTTGGCGACGAACCCCCTTTGCAATTGCACAATTATCAGGGTAGCGCGAACTGCGCTGATGATAATGACAAATATCCAGAGGAATTTGCAAGCGCGGGTCCAAATGTATGACCGCTAAAGGTCACGGAAAGTAAGTTAGCGTCCATATCAAACGCCATGCTCCCGTCGGTTGGACACTTACATTCGAGAGCGCAATAGCATTGAGCAAGGCCAAAACAGCGACACCAATTCCAATGCCTCCGTAAATGTACCATTCCGGATAGAGAAAGAAAAAGTAGTGCCCATCGAGTAGCATGAAGAGTCCTCCCGCTAAACTGTATACCTGTGATTCCGCAACGGGTGAGCGAGAAGGAATAGACAATCGAGGCGGCTCCACGCACGAAGATTACAACTGCCCAGGCCATAGCTCCTGTGCGCTTGGGTCGAAGAATTAGTCTCGAACGATAACCGGGGTATGTTTGAAGATACGAACGAGAGGTAGCAGAAGTAGGCAATTATCACACCTAGACGCCAATAATTCAGGCAAAGTCGCTAGAAGCGAGAGAGAACCGATTTCGAAGGATTGCCATACCACATGGTATATTACAGTAGGGGATACAGGTGGAAAAGAATGTGGGGTTGGTGGTCGATGGTAAGATAACTGTTCGGGAGCGACGACCGGAGATTACGGGGAAGAAGCGATTGTTGAGGGATCAAGCAAGGGACAGGCGGGAAAAAAAGGCTGTCTGATTGCCAGACGACGGGCCAAGGGGCCTACGAGCGAGGATGAAACCGAGGGACAGAGGGTTTGCGGGTCGTGAACGTCGTCGCACGTTTCTTGGGCAGGAGGGCGTGATGTGACCAAGAATGTCACCCAGGATATCTCCCTCGGAGGTGACAAGGTTTGACAATCATCCGGAAGATCTCACTCTTTCAGGTTTCGAGGTAAAGAAGCGACGCCATGTCAAGTGAATGATTGTAGAAAACGGTCTAACAGTTACAGTTTCGAGAAAACGCAACCCTGAGGCAAGACCGTTGCTTGGTTTCTTCAAATCCCCCCCACCCACACACTGCGAGACGGCCTATATCGTCATCGTAGGCGCCGGCGGGCCGGGAGAGAACGAGAGTCGAACTGGTTCAGTATCCTCTGCCAAAAGACACCGCCTTGCGGGATGATTTGCCTCTCTAGATGCCGATCCCGTTTCTTCTCCCGGGAGCTGGAATAGAACTCGGTCGGTAGTCTCTATCCTCACGCACACGAGATTCTGATGCTTGCGCTTCGACGGGGGGATATGAGAGAACTTGATCAACCGCGTTCTACCCAAACGTGTGTCGTATCGATTACAATCCCTCTCGCTGCCATTCCTTTTCTTTCGTTATCGCCCCCTCGCTTGGACTGATATCGACATGAGCGCGAGAATACGGTGGGGACGGCGATTAGAGAGGTATGTAATAATTTCTTCTCCTTTCGCCCGCCACTGCCACCTCGGAAGAACTGCCGATGGGTTACCCCGTACACCCTGAGGACACGAGGCAGTCGTTTTACCGGTCCAAGTTAGCAGGTACGTGTTTTCGGCCCATGGCATCTGGTCACCGGTACTTTTTTCCACTTCTCTTCCATCGTCTTCATCGCTTATCAAAGAGTGGTCTGTGTTTGATCTTGCTCGGATTTCTGCGACTACTTACTCCCAAATAGCCATCCTGGTCCCGGTCCACCAATCCCGGACCTCCAAATTAACATTGACGTTTGACGTTTTTTCTGCATCGAACGCCTCCGAGGACGCTCGTCTATTGTATCTCCTATCTTACTCTCATTGCACTGCTCCCGTGAATGCTTTACTTTGCTATCCCCTTGCCCAGTGGTCCCATCCATTCCGTAACGCCATAGACACAGATAAGATGTGTGTACGCAATTTTATGTCAGTATGGCCGTTCCTTTCCGAGGGTCCCCTTACCCTCCCTAACGTTCCATCAGGACAACGCCCGAGATCCCTCCTACGATTGAGTAGAATGCGCCCCGCCCTTCCGGAATCAACACATGGGTGTTTCGTTCCGAGCGGTCATGTGCAAAGACACATGAACGACGGCGAGTCCATCTTGAGAGTGGGCAAGATGACCCTCTCCTGCCTAAATTTTTTGAGGTGCTTCATATGAGGGGACGCCGGAGTGTTGGGTACATATTATCATATATCATTCTCTCGTGTGCCAATTCCCGTCGGAGAATCCCCAAAACTCCTGTAATCCCCTTCAAATATTCCGCCTCGAGGTTTTCATTTCCCCTCCCCTCCCGAGTCCAGTCCTCGAGGCGATCAGTTTGAATCAGATCGAATTCAGCTGGACAATGTCCGGACCTTTGGTCTTTTCGGCTTGGATGTTCTTCTCTCGCTCAGCTGATATCTCTCGAAGACGTCTCTCGCTTCGACACACAAAACTCTGTATTCCTTCTCGTCAGTCACTTGAACACCTCTGACTTCTTTCCGGACCTTACTCTATTCCGTTTTGCCTTTGCATCCGCCTTGGAGAGTTTTCAGTCTTTCGGTTCCTGGCCGACGAGACCTACGAACCAGACCGTGGAATCTTCTGGACTAAATTGGGGTATCGATGCCGCTCCTCCATACCTTTCGGTCATTATGATCTCGACAATGATATCAGGCAATCAAGGAACGTCACTGGAAATGAAAGACCCACCTCCTGTCCGGCAGTGCTTCCCCCCCGGAAGCCTATCCGGAAAGTCCCTCCTTTCATTTCCACCCGGGCAGCTCCTCCTGGGTCAGACGGGTCTTCAAGCGGAGAACGCTCCTTGGATGTACTCGACGGTTCATTGATTTATCAGTTCGGAGGGCGGCCATTACCTACCCGCTCCCCCTCTTCCTCTCGCTCACACTACGAGTCCCCTCTTCTCCAGATGATTATCCGATATCCCCTCGGAACGGAGAGGGCACTTGAATCAGGGTACCTGTTCACCGATTTGCGACACTAGGTCTTTGATCCTCTTTCTCTCCCCCGGATAACGCGCACGGTGGAGATTACATGACGCTTCTCTCCAATCACCGGTCTCATCGATGGACGTTCCCGATAATCCGACGGGAATCCCCACCTTTGTCGAGGGCCCATCAGTATGACGAGGGTGAAAGCCAGGTAGCCCTACTGGCCAGTCATCGAATAGTGCACATCGTTGGCCGCACATCCCCGGTTCGTATTTTTTTCATACTTGGACGGCCCCCCCTTTTTCTTTATCTCTCTTCAAACCCCAACGATCTCAAGACGTCACCCATTAGGAATGGCTCGAAGGGAGGGGGAATAGCCGACATGACTCCGTCTAGACGTAGTCGGTATCAGATCAAACATTGGAACATGTTCCAAATGTCTTCGGAGGGGAAGGAGACAATCTTGGGGTATAGAGGTACGTCAGAACACCTGAGGTAAGAGAATTCGGTTGTGCTTTTTGGTTAGTTGCGAACTTTACATGGACGTTCCAGTCCTCCCTTTTCACTTTTTCAAAGCAGGACTATTTCGGGATCTGTTCAGATCCCCTTCATGGAGCGGTTTGAATCGCCGACCACCCGCAGTTCATCCTTTTGGCTAGTCTTGATTCTTTGAGTATGGGTTTCAGGGCTTGCTGCTCACCTTGCGCACGGACGCCGTTACCGCGACCTTTGGCAGTTGGGATTCTCATCGCCTCGTGTCCTGGCAATTGATTCGAGCCTCGTGTCTCTCCTCCGCAAGGCAACTAGATGCTCTACCTTGTATCTGGCCCGTGGGTTTTTCTGACGCCCGCTCCTCGTGAAAACCGCGTGTCTCCTTTGCAGAATGAAACGGGGTAAAAAGGATTAAAAAAATAAAAGGGAGAAAAATGAAAATTAATTTCAAGCTTTGACACCTCGGTCTATCTCGAGAGAGGGTGAGCGAGAGCGATGAAGGGAAATCGAGATCAGCACTGGGGTTCCGCTTCTTTCGAGATCTCTCGGTATTCCTGTCTGGACCCTGCTATTACTATTGCTTACTATCTCTGTTCGTGGAGAGAGATGATCCTTTTACTTCGGCTCTTTCCAAACGCTTTCAGAAATTGGACACCTTCTAGGCTTTGCGTCCCCCCCCCCTCTTCCTCTATCCCTTTCTGCTTTGACAATCTGCGGTGCTTCGCTATCTATATCTTACCCCCCGTTTCATTATCTTCCAACCCTCATTCCACAGCCACGGACGGAGGGTCGGGAAGGAGAATGGGGCACTAAATATGTCAAAACGGCGCTAAAGTTGGAAACGCCACCGCGCACCCATACAACGTGGCGGATGCGCGGGATTCAGAACGGGGAAGGGAAGTCTAGGGAGCCTGAATCCCATCAACTCAGTCAGTCTTAACCCGAACAGGGAGGGAGAGTCTGATTCGAGTATCGAAATTTTCGAGTACGTATATACCCTATACGTATAGCGCATAATTATCTCGCCATCATCCGACTCTCCTGGCCTAGGAGAATGGAGAAGATGGGAGGTGGGGAGGAGGAGGGGAGGGGCATCAATCTTCCTGTGCCTACCTTCCGGTATAGTGCTTGCTTTCACTGCCTCCCCGCTGGCTATTCCGACTGTACGAATGGGTTTAACCAAACCTCGTTCGTAATGATCTAAATAGCTGCCTGCAGGACGTGCACGTTGATATGATGATGGGGGCTGGGGCCTCGTGTTCGTCGTTCGGCACCCCCACTCAGTCCAGTGTTATGCCCTTTCCCTCAAACTTAGCCCTCCCTCCCTCTTACCCTGGGCGCGAGTTGAAGCGAGTTGGGGCTTGGACTTTGATGTTTTACTGTCCGTTGGTAGCGGATAGTAGGGATCCATTCCAAACTCTCTTTCCCTCATCGACAGCTCCAGCCCCCCTCATGAATAATCTGATAATTACCCGGTACGTTCATTCCGGTGTGTTAGCTGATAGCGCTTGGCCAGTCCCCGACATCGGATATACTTTCTGGGGATTGGCGCCTACTCAATTCACTTGACCATCTGAGCGGGAATTGTAATGTACCATAGATCGCACGCTATTAGATGACAGATATACAACAGAGATCTTTTTTTTTTTAAAGGAAAAACCTAATGGACTAGGGACCATACTCTGGGGCGATGAGCTGAAAACTCACACTACTATCACGAAACCGCAAACGTATCGAGCTTTTCTCTTCCCAAGTCATCACACTGACGTTGGGGCCGTCCCCACACATCAGGATATCGTGGACCAGCTCCAGTGGTTTGATCAGGGACACCCATGTCATAACGAGCGAGGAGCAAAGGTACCGTGACAAGGGTCCCGCTAACCTTGCTCGTTTCAACACGACACAACCTCTCCACACCCTTCACATCTGCCCCCGTTGCCGCTTTTCTAGCACTCGTATAGATCGTTTTGTCGTCGTGATAAATGATGGGTCGTAAGATCTCTCGTGAATATCATGAATAAAGGGAGAAAAAAAAAACACAGAATGGGATGCAACAATCGCGAGGAATAATCAAAGGACAATATGGCGAGGGAAGGAAGCATGGAGGGAAGGCGGAGAGTATGGGAATAAGTGGATACAGGTGGAAAGGAGGAAATGGTGGGGAGATTATCGATGATATTCGGCGCGGTTACAATTTGTACAATCGTCCAAGGTTTCAAAGAGAGAGGGATATCGAAGTTGTGACTTCAACGGTGTGATTGGTCCTGGCGAGGTGGCACCCACGGCGCACTGCGTCTCAAGGAGCATCCTACAAGCCCTAACCGTAACGTCGAGTCGCGGATGTTTGCCCTACCGGTGTCGTGAACAGGAGCAAGGGGAGGTTGACTTGGAACGCTCAGCGCAACCAGACGCGATCGTCCCCATCGCCTTCAACCCAAGCTTTGACCAAGAGCGCTAGCCGGCACCGGGCAAACCCATCTACATTCCCCCCAGTTCTTCACCCCAGTGCGAGTCCACAAAATGAAGGTATAAATGCAACGGGAAATCGGTGGAGAGCGGTCGGAAGCAATAAACTGGAAAGCGAGCAATAGAATACACAGGTAGTGCCTGGAAAACTTTGTGTTGCAGATGGGGATGGGTGAGGGTGTCAATAGTCCGGTTCGGACGCTGACGGGCTCGAATCCTCCCGCGGAAGGTTTTGGTTGCCGATCGCAGTGAGGTTATGCCGCGGGTGTTGGGAGGGTCCGTTGTCTGGGGTAGTGGAGAGCGGTCGTTGGTCCAGAGTATGGTTCCCAGACGACTTGGGACCGCCGAGCGATATTTTCTCGTTGAGAGCGCGAAGTCGCTGCACTTCCATCTCGGCCTGGGCGAGACGTGCTTGCATCTCTTGATTCGTCTTCTCAAGGTGCATGATGTGGTTAGTAGCTACAAGGAGGGGGTTAAAATCATGGCGACCCGAGCTAATCTCAAGCACAAACCTCGTTCCAAAAGGGAAACCTTGCTACTCTTCTGGTTGGAGACGGGCAAGACATCTTTCAGCCTAGCATATCCGTCGCGAAGTTCGTCTCGGCGGCGCTGTTCTGCCTCGATACGTTGCCTTCGGGTGGCTTCTTTCCTGGTGTTGGCAAGATGTTCAGCGAGGGAGACGCCCATCATTGGATCTTCTTCGTCAGAGATAGAGCGACCGCGGCTACGACGACTAGAGGTGCTGGTGGGGGAGGGAGTAGGATTGTATCTTACAGAGCCTCGGTTGGCAAAGCTGTGACCACGGCTAGATGAGGGAGATCCTGCGGAAGAGTTGGAACCTCGGGAGTGAGAACGGTATGGGCCTGTATCGGAACCAGAAATGTTGGGAGAGAGGGGATCATAGATATGGGAAGGCGAGGGAGGTGGGGGAGATGCCGAGAGCTGGAGGTCACCATGAGGCGGCGAGGCGTTATACACGGGGCCTGTAAAGTGACCTTGCGGAGGCATCATTTGAAGCGATCGTTGATATTGCAACATGTCAGACTCCGACATGGAAGAGGGTCCTGCAGGATAAAAGAGAGATAGGTTGTAAATGAAAAGCTTGAGGCAAAAGAAAGAAACAACGCGGCGAGGATGAACGACAGGAAGGTGGGGGGTTCGACGGAGGGAAATCAAACTCACGAGAACCATTTACAATTTGATAAGGAGGCTGCAGAGGGGGCGGCTGGTGGGATGGGTACACGATGTTGTAGTTGTGATCATCCTCTGATGAAGGGTAGAAGGGGTAGGGGGGTTGACTGTTTGGCAGCTGGGCATTTTCTTGCATAGGGTGGTGCTGGTGAGGATCCATTCGAACGGGGTTATATACAGTGACAAGCAGAACAGCTAGTCAAGCGAAAAGGCAAAGTGGGGCGTGTTTTCTACCCAAGACGCAGACGGCTACGAGTGTGGAGGAGGAAGTAGAGAGAGAAATGATACGCGTCGCGAATCTGGATTTGATGAGGGGGTTTTTTGGAGGGTATGTGAGAGAGGGTTGTCGTCTTTGTCGTATATGTTCGTTTTTGCTCGTCGTTAGCGGATGTACGGGTGGGTGTGATGACCTCGAAGAGCGTGTACGGTGCGTGTTTATGGGGGGACGTGACCTGAACCGAATTGGGTCCGTCGAGAACAAAAATTCGATTTATCGGAGGATTCAATCTCCGCGTTCCGTTTCCTTTAGGTCCCTCAATGGTCAATAACCCATTACAAAAAACAAAGGGATACCGCCTTTTAGTCCTACAAAATCAGTTCACTATGGTGACCCATTGTCGCTGTCCTTCGCTCGAAACTCACAAAGACTTCCAATCTTACATTTTCCTCTAGCCGTAATCCTATCATAATAAAAGTCCCAAAATGTGGGAAAGCAAAACGGACACCCAAAGCAGCAAGAAAATCACCCGGGGCTGCGCTCAAAGTCCGGGCAAGACTTGAGCCAGGTCCCCAAAACAGCTACCAGTGAACATCGTACTCTTCCGGCACATCGTGCTGCTTCATCCACCGATCGGGGGTCTGAGGATCGCTTTTAGTCCGCCACGCCTTTCCCAATGGAGATCAGATCATAAATCACGTACCAGTGGGAAGTATCGTTCCATCGCCGTCAGGAATCTATGCCGGTATTGCCTGGGCGTTATAATCGTAGGCTCGCCCTTACTCGCTCCTCCGAGAAACGCGGACTCTTTAACCCAACTCTCCAACTTTTTGTCCCACGTATAGGTCCTCACGTAGTCTGGTCCATTCAGTCGCCATTCCTGAACACGACGGAAAGCCCGCGGAGCAACTTACCTACGATGCCCACCACCAATTCATTCCTGACAGAATCGATGCCAACTACAAATGAGTAATCCATAACGTTGATGTCTGCCAGGAATTTGCTGTCGCTATTAAGCGCCCCACGGATAATCCTCTTCGAGTGCTCGCGTAGAAAGAAAGGGGAAAGATGTGCGGCTATTGGGAATCGTGTGATTATCAGCGATGCGTTAGGGATATTCAGCCGCCAGAAGCTCACCCTCGTTCAAATTCTCGTCCAAAAGCACTTCATTCTCCCTACCGGTCGATTGCACATGCCTATTCCGTGTCGATCCCTTGAGATCATAGATCTTCGCGAGAAAACAAGCACGATCACGTTTCAGCCAAATATTCCCGATATGTAAACCCGAAGCGATTCTGACTCACGGTCGAGAATCGACGATCGTAAAACAGGTTTTCCATAACAACAAAATTCATCTGGTTGACTTTGGGTTTTCCCGGCCCGGAATGGTACGTTGTCTTCCACGTAACTTTGAAACATCCGAAGATCTTGGCGAGAAGAGTAGGACGCTGGTTAAAGGGCATGAGCGAGATGACAGACAATAAGGTTATCAGAAGCAAACGCACTCCAGTGGTAAAGGATGATGACATGTAATCAAAATAAGCAGGTGCGAAGGTCTCCATTGTTTCCAGTTCCGCTCTGGAGATCTCCTTTGCGATAAATCGATCATCTGTGCGGTTTGAGTGATCAGACACGCGTAAACAGAACGGCAGACGAACCTTTGGTCTTCAGGAACGCGGACCCAGACTTGCCTCCACTAGCGTTGAACTTGACACATCTAGCCAGGCTCTCAATCATGCTCTTCTCGCAATCGTAGGTCCTCCTCAAAGCGTCAAATTGCTCAGGGTAGAGGATTGTGCAGGTGATCGTCAATCCACTACTCTCGAACGCTGAATAATCGAAATCAAGATTCAGCGTTAAGGCTTGATCAACGTGTTTAAACGACGTACAAACCGCCCAAGGGAGTTTGGATGACGGCATCTTCAGGTCTTCCGTAGGATCACCACCGGCAACGGAATCGACTTGAACAACTCCCCATGTGGAAGTAGATTCAGCAACAGAGTTATCATCAGGCATGAAGACCTCATTGCTGTCACTCGCTACTCGAGGTTCCCTTGCAATGCGCTTTTCAGCCCTCGACTTCGTCAACATCTCACGATACAGGGGGGAACTACGATCTGGTCAATAATTACCGAGAGCGGTGACAAAGCAACGTACTTCAATGCCAAAGCAATGATGGACGTGGGTTCGTCGGTACGAACAACCATTGAGGCGTCCCTGAAGATGTGTTCCGGGTCGGCCACAAGGTCCTCTACATCACTCTCTGACCTGAATCTAGATTGTGGGGTCTGTCCAGGCCAGAGTCCTGTTAACGCTCGGAAGATAGAGTTCCTCTCGCTGGCACCTGTCTCCGTATCGGTAGGGACATATGAAGTGTGTGGGCGGGTGGAGGGAGGAAGTGGACTCGTGAGCACTGTTGGAGATGTAGAAGTGGAAGGTAGAGGAGATTCAGCAGCCTCGTTGACTGTGTGTAGTGGCGTGGTGACAGGGACTCTCTTTGATTCTAGAACAACACCGGACGGAGACGGCACTTCGTCTGTCTCCACCTCTGCGGGGCTCTCGGTAACGGGAGCTACCTCGGGTTCCGTCTCCGGCCTCGAGGTAGTACTGTTTATCGAATCATTCTTCTTCGGTACCGGGACTGGCGCGTCATCCTCGCCTTCACCCTCATCGTCAGCCTCACTCGATTCAGACGAGGATTCCGACTCTTCGTCCTTGACGGCATCCCTGACACTGTCGAGAATCTCGACCTTCACATGTGCTGATGCAACGGGCCTGGGTTTCCTTCCACCGCGAATGACTGCGTATCTCCTGGTGGCACGTTCGTTTTCTCGAGAGATCCGTTCGAAATGTTTTGCGATGTTGGACACCTTGCTTCCTGGGGCTGGCTGGCGGCGGAAGGTAGACTTCCCCCCAGCAACAGGAGATCGGGGGACAGGGGGCTTATCCTTGGTCGAGCTCTTCTGGTACGACTTCGATCGGGCCCTGTTGTTCCCTGCGACTGCTGGGCTTAGCTTGGGGTTGTCATACGTGTAGCCACGCGTCATAGGCAGTCGTTTATCAGGAGAGGTCCTTCGGGAGTCCGAGTTCAGGTCGAGGGGAGGGGGAACGGGTATCCTGCTGTTGAGAGACCTCCGTTGGCGGGGTGCAACGTTGGCAGCATAGCCCTGTTCGAAATCGGAAACGGAAGTCTTCTTTGAAATTACGCGGTTACCGTGTCGGCTTCTGTTATGAGGGCGAGCAAGTGGACGTAGGGGAGGAGAAGAAACTTCAGGTTCACTCTCAGGGAGATCGGGAGCAAACGCCGTCTTCGCCAGATCCGAGACTCCACTGGCTGGTAGGAATTCTTGATACCTTTTCACGAGCTCAGCGACGCTAGGGTGCTGTGTAGGACGCCGAGGGAGACGGGAGATCGGTCGTGACATGCGTTCTTCGGTCGGCCCAGCACGTTCCGCTGAAGGAGACTCCGGGATTTCATTCCGTTTCTGGCGACAAGGTGAGCGGATCCGTATAACATCCCCTTCGTCGCAAAGACTCACCTCTATAGGGGACGAAGTCGAAGGTTCTGGTACCGTGTCTTCCTTGGCTGCACCAATCGTTGAATCACTATCTCCATCGCTCCCCTCCTCCTTCGAAGCGGACTTGACGGCCTCATGTTCTTTCTTTGACAACCCATCCGCTGTGGCCACTGCCAAAGGGATGACTTTCCCTACTAGTCTCGATAGGGCGCCATCCATCTCAGGTTCCGATGCATCCGATGCGGATGATGTAGAGACAAGTGACAACCCCGTTACCTTACGCAGCAACGGGGGAGGAGCTGACTCCTCTGCCTCGGAAACACTAGCAGAAGAAGGATGGTGATCTGACGGGCCTGGGAAGTCCTGTCGCCTTGGCCACAATCCAGCACGTACGGATCCAAAAGTGGAAGATTTCCTCGACATAATCTGGGCTGGTCGCACTTTGGGAAGGCGGTCGAAATCCTGCTGCCAAGCCACAATCTTGTCCTGCCGGTAAGCCCGAACCTGATTGAGACCGAGAGTATCAGTGGGTGCTGTATCCTTGTAGACGTGGTTGATCATCCTCGTAATCTCGTCCTTCTCCATTTCGGCCCGAAGGATCAATGCGTTGATATCTGCAGTGAGCTTTTGATCGGCCTCCTCGTCTCCTGTTGCGGCGTCGATGTTGATCAGCTTGAGATCGTCGACCAATGCAGTGTACCAGAGCGCGTTCCGAGTGTGTAGTCGAGTGAAATCTGCGTTCTTCAATTCGAGTCGAGATTCCAGCTTTACGATGATCCGGCTGGGAGGATAAACAACCTCGTAGACGTTGACAGGATCGGCCTGGAACCGAACGGTCATACCCCTCTTAGAGAAGTAACGGATGTGGTGTTTATAGATGTTGTGTTGGCAGCCTGCGCCCTCAACGAATTGGACATCGGCGGGATAGAGATAGAGTTCGAGGAACTTGGCGAACGAGTACCTCTGCATCTCTTCTGAGGACAGGATGAATGGGGTGACCATGCCGCAGAGTCTACAGGAGCTCCAAGTGGTGACGAGGTCGGGGGAACGCAAGTAGTGGGACCCTCCGTGTCCATGAGATTGGCCCCATTGATCCACTGCTACCATCAACTTCGTGTCGTTGTGTACGAAAACCTTGCAGTGTCTTGCAATCGGCTCGTCGCAGCCTTTCGCGGGACAAATCGCTTTGGGATCGAGGAACTGCGTAAGCGTGTCAGTGATCGACGAGTCGATGAACTGCCCGAGTGTAAGGTCATTTTCGCCATAAAATGTGACGTATTTGAGTTGAGGCTGCGTGCAAGCCTTTCGGCATCCGTAATCCACGGTGGGCACCATACATTCCCACAAGGCAATGCACTGATATTTCTCCACGACGAAATCGTCCTTGTTCCTGCGTAGGTACCACTCCCAGATCTTCTTCTGCTCCTCGTGCTGACCCTGCAGTTGCGTGATGCGGCTTTCGAATCCGATGTCCTCCGCGGTTTTGAGCATGCAAGGAACGACCTCTTCAAGAACTCTCGGCTTTACCTCTGTCGAAAGAGCGCATGCGCCAATTTCGAAGTACCCATTCCCGTTAGACAGGACCAGATTCCTGGGCGGGGTTTCTGAAGCTATCCGGTCAGGAAGGGATTCTATCTGAGCGTTGATGTCGTCTTCATCCATATTCGGCATGATAGTGGCCTCTTGGAAGTGGTGCGAAGCAGGCTCGGTCGGGGTATCAACCTGAAATTCGTTCTCGCTCACAGTCGAAAGTTCTGTGATTGCGACTGATGTGCCGGTCTTTTCCTCCCGTCTGATGATCTCATCCTCCCAGGCTCGTTTCGCAGCAGTGAGCGCGTCATCGAGCTCCTTCATGCGCTTAATTGGATAAGGAGGTTGGAACCTGAGTGTGGCTGAGACAGAGATGAATGTCTTCGTGTAGGGATCGATGGATTGTTGGATCTCGCGGGTAAGTGCCCGTTGTTGAGCTTCGTCGTCTGGGAGATCTTCATCGTCATACTGTGGATCGAGGGCATCACTCGTGGTTAACGGTGAGTCCGATATAAACTTGAGATTCGAGAAAGACCAAAGTGAAGGATGAAGGCCTATTGTGACTGGATTGGATGCGTCTGGAGATGGTGCGGAAGGAACAGCTTCAGTGCTCAATTGTGGTACAGCGATAACGGAGTCCATCCAAAGATGTGTCTCGAGTTTGAGGTTCCTGACGATGAAGGTCAAGAACCGAGTGACCCGTTTGATTCGCATAAGCGTATCGTTGTTCCCTCCTCGAAGTAGAATGGTGCAGCCCATTTCCTTGTTACACCCCTCGAATCGCATGTATGTCTTTCTCCGTCCTGAGATCAGGTGATGATCAAATGTCTGGATCTGGAAATTTGCACAGTGTCCAAGGCGGGGTTCCAAGGCAAGCCTATCGATCGAAGAGAAAACGTCTCCCTGGGTCATACGTGCCACGAAATGGATCGCAGATTCCTTGACGGAACGAGCGACTCCGATCTTATGTTTGGCCAATGCGTCAAGAGCGATCCTCGAGACAGACTTCTCGACCAGTACGATGTGTGGGCGGAGAGCGGCGATGCGAGCCGCAAGGTTGTTCAAGTACTCCTTCTCTTGCCGAACCACCTGCCCGAAGTGCATATATTGGCCTTCCACCCGATGGAATTCCAGGGGGAAGGTGACGAGCATTACTCTGGGATTCCTCTGGCTCCGGGACATTGCCTTGTGCGCCACATTCTTGGTTATCACGGCACCATCGACGAACTCCGAGTCCTTTGGAGCGCCTCCAGGGATCTTCTTGATCTTCACGTATCGACGAACGTCCATGTCGGCTCCTTGTCGCTGAGGATGGGCAGCGAAGGTCAGATCGCGGGCGATCTGCAGGGCGAGTTTCAGGAGAGTTGTCTCCCATTCTGTGATGTTTGGGATTCCCTCCTTCGTCAGCATCTGGCGAAGCATAATCCGTAAGTGGAACATTGAGATGAAGTTGAGCTCCTGCGCATAACTAGGCGGAGTCAGTAATTTCATACGCAATGTAAAACCACAGAAACCCACGCAGTACTCTCCCGACGAGTCCTCCATCCTGGTTCGGGACCAAAGTTATCCGGTATCCTACTCTGGACGCGACTACGAACGAAGGGGGTACCAGATCCGTCGAAGTCACCATAGGAAGAGCTAATCCTCGACCGCATATCGTCGGTGTACTCAAGGGCATGCTCTGGAGGACTACCCGGGAAAGTGATGGAACTGATAGCACCATTTGCAGAAACAGGGACAGTGATTGGAAACTCGACTGGGGGTTTCAACGATTGGGCCGAAAGGTCACGTTCGTGCCCTGAGCTTGAAATTCGGATGGGCTCTGCCTCATCGTTCGACAGGTTCCGCCGGAATGGGACCACGGTAGAGTGGATTAGATCACCATCTTGGTCATAAGGTGCACCTGCGGATCCGGCCGGCGAATGCAAGCTTTCTGAACCACGCTTAGATTCGGCGATGGAAAAGAGGTTGGATGCATCTGGCTTCTGGTTGGTGATTTGAACTTGAGGTGTTGAAAACGGAGAATTGGTGTACCGAGCCAGCAAGCACGGATCGCTAGGGTGGTGGGTGGCGAATGGAGATGCGGTGCTGGATATGACTGACCGTCGATCGTCTTCATCATCGTCTTCCACTTTGGATAGTTTCTCGAGACAGAGGTTGCAGACTCGGATCATCCCGTCGTGGCCATACCGAGAGCCCTTGATAACGTTTGACGCGCATCGCGAACAAAACACTTGACCTGCGGTCAAACACACGTGAGCCAAGAACCACTGAGAGTTGCGATGATGTAAGCTTACCACATATTCGACAATGATGCTTGCGTCTCCATGCCGTGAATACACTCTTGCAGTCATAACACTCCTTACAGAGTTCATCGTCCATCCAGTAGTCACGGGATAGACCTTTGTAACTGCATGAGCGTGTTTGACACGGGAAATAATGAATGACATACCTTCGCCTCTGATGCGACGCATAGTCTTCGAAACGGATCCCTGTCGGTTTGCACTGATCGTAGTCCTGATGCTCCTCGCATCACTATCTTGAATGGGAAACCCGGGGATGGCTACCCCATAGCTTGGGCCGTCGCCATTCTCAGTGATGGACGATGAGAAGAAGCCTCTAGATGAGGGGGGTCTATCGTATTCAAGGTTGAACGAAGGTACTTCTGATGTCACTGGTGTCAAGGAAACCAACGGAGGAGCTGGACGTGAGGAAGGGAGCTTGTGGAGTGGAGTAAGGCGTTCGGGTCCTGAGCGAGATGAGACGTTGGAATTCTGGGCGTGGAGGGAAGCTCGCCGCGTTGGTTCGGAGGTACTGCCCTCCTTGCTGCCACCGGTAGACGGCTGATTAGGTGGGGCAGGGTTAGAAGAGGTAGCTAAGGTCGGAGCGAAGGTGTTCTTGACGCGAGATAGCAGGGAGGTGACGAGGGCGTAAGAAGATTGGTCGTTCTCGTCTTCTTCGGAGAAGGGATTGAATGAGGTCAGGCCTGGTGCATCTTCTAGTCTCTGGAGACTCGTCCTGGACGTCGAGGCGGCCTGAAAATGAGGGACCCCAGGGGAAAGTAAGGGTGATTCCATGGCTGGAAGTCGGCGTCAACAGTCGCCAGTTAGACCGTTCATGTTGTGGTGTCTAAGCACAGGTGGTGGGTTCAGTGCCCCGTTTCGGCAACTTACCGAGTACTGCTGCCCAGCTGATAAGATTGGATTGGATACTGGCGTCGCTCACACCGGCTCCGCCTACTCTTCAGTTCTAACGGTTGTGCGATGGAGATCTTGAGCGTTGCAAGCATGTATAAAGTCCACAACCCCGCAACATGGAATTGTTCCTGATGCTGACCGCCAGCCGAAGGCGAAACGCGTCGCGATCGCCAAGGACACGTGGGAGATTGCATCTTGGCACGCCCCTCCACATCTAACCAGATCTAACTGTACCCACTAGACACCAACTAACGCTCTGTCAACATGGATGACGACGACGCTGATTACATGCAAGGCAGTGACGACGAGGTCTGTACCCAGGGGCTCTTCCGGTTACCCTCGATTGACTCTACGTTTATTAGGATTACGGTTTCGATTACTCTGATGACGGGGATGGGGATGAGGGGGAGAGCGCGGACGTTGAGAACATGTACTATGCCGCTAAGTGTATGCTGATTTTCCTTTGTTGTCGCCGTATCCTCATTCCCACGGGTAGCGAAGAAGGAAGATGATCCAGAACAGGCCTTGAAGGAGTTCAAAGCAATCGTAGACAAAGAAGAGGAGAAAGGGGACTGGTATACCTTACTTCTTTGCTACCGCCCTCGGATGACTGAATGGACTGAGGCAGGGGGTTCAAGGCACTCAAACAATCGACGAAGCTACTGTTCCTGGTCCTCAAACGACCACATGAGGCCCTTCAGACATATCGTCAGCTACTGACGTACACTAAGTCGGCAGTGACCCGTAATTACTCCGAGAAGTCAATTAATGGTATCTTGGACTACGTTGGGGGCGGAAAGGGCGGTCCTATAGAGGTCGACATTCTCGAGAAGTTCTACCAGGCAACTAAGGATGCTCTAGTGGAGGCAAAAAATGAGGTGCGCATCGCATGGTCCTGTTGGATAAACTAGCGTCTAATCCCTCATCGAATAGCGGCTGAGTGCGAAGACGAACTTGAAGTTAGCCAAACTGTGGCTTGACAGAAAAGAGTATACTAGACTAACGAAGGTTCGTTCACCTCATCTCGAAGTTAACTCTGATTGACGAAATCAAAAGCTTCTAAGAGACCTGACTAACGCCACCGCTGCCAACGAGAGCGACGACCAATCACAAAAAGGTACTCAGCTTCTCGAGATTTACGCTTTGGAGATCCAGATGTACAACGAGACAAGGAACTTCAAAAAGCTCAAGGTGACCTTTATCCCCTGATATCACCCACCCCGGTCACTCAGGTCAGATAGGAAATCTATAACGCTGCCACTTCTGTTCGGTCAGCGATACCTCACCCAAGGATCATGGGTGTGATCAAGGAATGTGGAGGGAAGATGTGGATGGGTGAACGTCGGTGATAGAGCTCTTTGCCTTGTCATTGATTAACAGCTATGGCTTGATAGGGCAATGGAACAAGGCCAGCGAGGACTTCTTCGAGTCGTTCCGTAACTACGACGAAGCTGGGTCACAACAAAGGATACAGGTCCTCAAGTATCTCGTGCTCGCCAACATGTTGACCGGAAGCGAGGTCAATCCGTTTGACAGTCAAGAGACCAAGCCGTAAGCGTCCCCTCGGTGATTTTGCTCCCTAATCGCACTTGACACAACTTGACCCAGTTATAAGAATGACTCTCAGATCAAGGCGATGACTGACCTTGTCGATGCTTATCAACGGAGAGAAGTCCACACTGCAGAGAAAATCCTACGAGGTGAGCTTCCAGTTGCGACTTCGATGGTATGTGACTAACAACTATCCGCAGAAAATCGATCCACAATCATGGATGATGCGTTCATCAGGCTATATATTGGGGAACTTTTACGCAGTCTGCGGACGCAATACCTCATCGATTTGATCAAACCCTACACAAGGCTCGAATTATCATTCCTGGCGCAGCAGCTCAACGTTGACAAGGATGAAGTGGAGGAGTTACTCATTGGTCTCATCTTGGACGGAAAAGTCGAAGGGCGGATTGATCAAGTCACTATGCGACTGGAACTCGATAAACAGTTCGTCCTCGTGTGCGATTTCGCTATTTTCTTCTGACCGACCACTTGCATAGGCAAAGCCTAGAAAAGAGACGGTATGCGGCGCTCGAACGTTGGGCAGAAGCCCTTGAGGCTGTCCATAGTGCAGTTGTTGCAAAGAATCCTTCCGGTGCGAAAGGTGATCCAGGACTTGAGATGAGCATGGTGGATCCATACAGGGGTGCTTGGCCGTAGGGTGGGGAACAAATCGTAAGCAGTTGTATTATACCGATTGGAACGAATCGGAAGACTGTATAATTAAAACTCCACCCTCGGAGAACCTTGAATCCTAGTGTACGAGTTGGAGAAAAGAATTTATACTGGTAACATGAGCAATGGGTAGACGAGGTGAATTGATACAATGAGCTTACAGGCTGTCGGTGGGACGATTGGCTTCCAATCGTAGTTCCAACCAGCTTGCGAGGGTGTATCGGGAGGTGGTCGTAATTCTCGAGGGAACAACCCTCGTATTCTAGCCTCCACAGCCCTCCTCTCCGGACCCCGCAAAGTTTTGGCCAACTCAACCTCGACCACACTCCTCGCCCTAGGATCCTCCGGTCGGTTAGCCTCCACGAATGAACGAGGGTCCACAACCTCGAGCTCCGCCATCGCCTTGCGCATACACTCGAATTTTCTCTCCAGCTCAGCGTCCCTCTTCCACCGGGTATGGCGCTTGTGGAGAAGCCAAGCACGCTCAATCGTCTCGTGGGCTTGAACGGAAGGTATAGCACGTTGTAGAACGCGACTAACGTCTGGCCGCCAAGTGCCAACAGGACTGGCCCGATTCCGGATGTTCGCCGGGTAAAGAATACGGCGAAGGATTTCTTTTTTGGGGTCGGCGACGACTTCCTTGCGGCCGGCGTACCGCACCGACGTCGCAGAGACGCGGAGTGGGAGGTGCTCCCACCGCCTGGAAAGGAGGGAGAAAGACATGAGGTAGTTTTGACGTGAAGGGCTTTGAGTCGCCAGGTCTCGCGTCCGCTTCCGACGCCCGAGTTGATGTTGCCATTTCGAGCGATTTTTCCCACTGCCAGACCCTCTCAGGTCGCAACAACGAACGAGCCACAGGATATCTGGCCTTGGCTCTCTCTCTCGCACAAGATCAGCAAAAGTCGCTGTCTTCGTGCCAAATCTATCGCACACAACGTTTCTCATCAACTTTGACGGCCACTTAGTCAGCTGGAGCCCCGCACCGTCATTCCGAACACCGTTTCCTATCATCTACCATGCAGCGAGAGCAGGCTCGGAGAGGCTTCACGATATATGTCACTTTCACCCTGTGGATGTCCGCCCGTGTATTGACACATATTTTGTCTCTACTAGCCACCAAAGAGTTGTCTTGGAGCTCGATTTCACAGGAGCACTATGGGTGGGTACCCCATTCTGCCGGCGCGCCGTTCATGATCCTCACACCACTCCAATCGCGCTCAGGGATACACAGAATTGCGAATCAACCCGATAACCAAGGATCTACGGACCGTCCATCTTCACTCGAGGCAATGTGGTACGCGTCTCCGCTCCTGTTCCACCACCGGCGTTTTTTGACCAACCACCTCTCCACAGTTATCCAGTCGGTCACAGTCGCGTCATATCCAGCCGAATTCGTCCATTACGACGCAGTTGCGAACCTCAACATCTCCAACCCATCCGATTGTCACAGGTTCTCTGAGTTGAAGCGCAAGCTGTATTCTGCACTCGCTGAGGGAGATGAGGGAGAACTTTCGGTTGCGATACCTAAGGAAGTGCCTATTCGACTGGTGCCCAAGGAGAATCGCGGCCATGGTTATGGAGACGGTGTGTCCACTTGTTCCTCACCACCTATCTCTTCTGATCAGCTCGCACAGCTTCAACCCCTGAGCCACAAACTCCAGGACCTTCGGCGCAAGGAACACAAAGCTCAGGACCAGAGTACGAGGAAATCATAATCAAAATTGTGTACAGCCTGCGGAACCCAGTCGATGGAGTGCAGTTTGTGGTACCTACTGACTCGTATCCATACGTGCGTTCATCAGTGTATCTCGAGACGTTCGCTCCCTGACTTACTGTGCCAAATTTTAGCGGATTCCGCACGTGTATACAACACCTTCCCCAGACGCCGCGCGATGTTGGATTCCTTGTGTAGACAGCGTCTACGCGAAGTGTGCCTGGGAGTTTGAGTTCATCGTCCCGAGTTATCTGGAAGAGCGAGAAGAACTTCCGGGCTCGCTTGACGATGAATTTGACTATCCAGATGATCGAAACAGAACCGTCGTCGTTTGTAGTGGGGATTTGGTTGAGCAGGTACGTATAGTTGCAATACGAATACCATTTTTCTCATCCAGAGATAGGTTGCGCACCCCAATAACTCTAGCAAAACCATCTTCTTGTTCAGTCTTCTCGTTCCTACATCGGTTCAGCATATTGCATTCTCGGCCGGTCCATTTCACGTCTTGCCCCTCCCACCCGATGCTACCGAGGAGATCTCTAGCTCGCGGCCACCACCCCTCATGCATGCCTTTTGTTTGCCGGGCCAGGAGACTCAGCTCGCTACAACTGTTGCGTTCCTGCGTGGTGCCATGAACTTCTACCAGACACACTTTAACTCATATCCGTTCGGTTCATACAAACTTGTATTTGTCGAGGAGCTACCGACGCAGAAGTTTGATAGCGCGACTCTGGTGCTTGTGTCTACGGACCTTCTACATGGCCCGGACGCGATCGATCAAGTCTACGAAGCTCGTCTGTGTCTTAGCCATGCGTTAGCCTGCCAGTGGATGGGGATAAACATGCAGCAGAAGAACTGGTCGGATCTCTGGCTCGTGAACGGACTTGGACTGTATATGACCGGATTATTCCTGTGCAAGTTGTTCGGCAACAACGAGTACAGATTCAGGCTGAAGAAGGATATGGAGCGCGTGGTAGAGCTGGACCGTGGTGCTATGTTTCCTATCTGCCGGCCGAATAACCCTGAACCTCCGGATGCCGCCGCCATACCTTTCATTAATCTGAAAGCGCCACTCGTCTTACATATCCTGGATCGCAAGCTTGGAAAGTCCGGAACTTCGGTTGGCCTACCACGTGTCCTTAATAAGATATTCCTCGAGGGCGTGGTTGGTGACACTAACCTCTATATTTCCACCCACTCCTTTCTTCGGATATGCCGCAAGGTTAGTGGAGTGGACCTGAGAACATTTGCAGACCAATGGATATACGGGAGTGGTTGTCCCACTTTCGGTTTCTCTGCGGTGTTTAATCGGAAGAAGATGGCCGTGGAGATTTCAATGCAACAGGAATGCCCGGCTTACATTTTCCACGAGAAGAATGACCGGAGCAAGATCATTCACAAACCCGTTCCTTTCTTTGAGGTGAGGAAATTGCGTGGTTTCCGCTCAGACACTCCCATTGATTGCAGTCCTCTGACAGGGTCAAATGACCATTCGGATCCACGAAGCAGACGGCACGCCATATGAACACGTTCTTGATATAAGGTCCCCGTATAAGCGATATGAAGTCCCGTTCAATACTAAATACAAGCGCGTACGCCGCAACACCAAACGCTATCTCGCACGCCAGGCTGCAGCACAGGCGGCAGCTGAGGGAGACGCTGAGGCTGCTGAAGCGATGGGAATGATTGACATGGGGTTTGGCCTGGAGATCTGGGAGAACGAGAAGGAGCGGGAGAACTGGAAGGTCGCGGATTGGACAGAAGAAGAGGAACAAAGTATGTCCGGGGCAACTTACGAGTGGATTCGCATGGACGCCGATTTCGAGTGGATCGCCACCATTGGTTTCGAGCAGCCAGACTTCATGTGGGTTTCACAACTCCAGAGGGACCGCGACGTTGTGGCCCAGCTTGAGGTTTGATCACTGACCTGCGAGTTTTCACCTCATATTGACTCAAGCATAGGCCGTGCGTGCACTAGCCCGTCGCCCAACAGCAATCGTTTCTAGCACCTTGACAAAAACCGTGCTCGTCGCCAACTATTTCTTCCGGATACGCTGCGAAGCTGCTTTAGCATTGGTGCATGTAAGTCGTGTCTGGATATCCCGTGATTCAAAAAATTAACACGTCCGTAGTGTGCAATTCAGAAGCTCGAGTTTTTGGGTCTCTTTCACCTTTTCAAACTCTTCTTGCGTTACTGCTATGAGCCCGAGACCCAAGGCCAGGACCTGTTCAATCACACATATGTCCCAAGGGCGAACGACTTCACGGATATAACAGAGTATTTTGTCCGCAAGAGTTTGCTCAAGGCCATTTCCCGGGTTCGTTTTGCAGATGGCAAGACCCCTGTGATTGTCCGCCGTTTTTTAATTGACCAGTTACGGTACAACGATAATACATCCAATCCCGTAAGAGCATTGTACTCCTGATCATTCTGGCCCCCATTGATTCGACCCTGACAGTACTCTGACGCCTTTTATATATGTACGAATATCACTGCCTTGGCTGCCATGACACTGTGCACAACAGCTCCCGAGCGGGGCGAACTCACACAATCAGAGACGATTGTAGAGCAGACCGCCGAAGACATAGAGCTAATGCACAAGTCGATCGCCGAAGTGGACCGGTACCGTAACATGGACCGGTTGATTCCCTCCTACCACAACGTTGTCACGATTGCTGCTCTCGAGGTAGGGGTATACCGACGAAAGATCAACATCTGCTAACTCTGCGTACTTCAAGTTCAACCTAATGCTCAGCACTGCAGGGATGATACCGATCGACTCTCGTATTTTCTTCCCGCTTACCAGGTATGTCTTATACGAATGAGGATATCCGTGTACCTAACGAGATTCTGTAGAGAAGGGAACGCCACTCAAGTCAGGATGTTAGCTTTCGACGCTCTCCTTATGACGAAGTGGTATACCCCAAAGATCATGAAATACATATTCGCTGTTATTGCCAGCGATCCCTCTCGTATCATCCGGAGACACGTCGCCATCGATGCATGCCATAGCCTTGCTCTTTTGGTGTACATGGGTGAAATGAAGGGATCATCCAAGGACACTGAAACCCTGCTGATCGAAGAAGACGGCTCAGTACCGGAGAAGTCAAAGGAGAGCAAGAAGAGTGACGTAGAACTGATGTTGAAGGCGCTAAGGAAGGACAAGGAGGTGGGCAAGAACGATATACTTCGAGAGTTCCTCATGCCTCTACTTCTGTGGGTGTCCTTCCTTGGGTTAACCTTTGCGATTCTGACCCTTGCCGTCAGTTCTTGTGACGCTGATCAACAAGCTCGTTGGGCGGTCTTGAAGCTGGCCGACTTAGTTCTCCGGGGCGGCGAGGAGGCTCCTCCGAAGATCACGATCCAGCTGCCACCAACACCAGTGATTGAAGCTCCCCCGTCACCCGTGGTCAGGATCCAGCCTGTCGCACAAAGAATCTTGAAGACCGGTCCCACGTCAAGTCCTGTCCCAGGCTCATCGTCCACTCCCAAGATCAAGTTGGTTCCCTCGGGTCTGCACCGTGAATCCACTCCTAAGACACCCGTCGCCCCTCAACGGAAGGGTAGCTTCGTCGTCCCTCCCCCCAAGCGCCAGAAACCAGACAAGGACAAGGACAAGGACAAGGACAAGAAGAAACCCGTGCCGAAGCCTCAATCCTCTGGAATGTCAGTGTACGACTTGGGTGCTTGCAGAAACGCCCTGAAGAAACTGCAAGCGCATAAGCGTGCCAGGCTCTTCCTCCAACCTGTAGATCCTGTCCGTGATAGGGCCCCAGAGTAAGCCACGGATCCCCGATCTACGGGCCGACGTTGACTAATACCCATCCAGCTACTTCAAGGTCATCAAGAACCCTATGGATTTGAGCACTATGAGTGCGAAGCTCAACAGCGGCCTTTACAAAGACCGGGCCGGCTTTGAGGCTGATTTCCGACTCATGGTCAACAACTCGAAGACTTACAACTCTCCAGGAACTTACGTTCATGGGGAAGCCATTGGATTGGAACAGTTCTTCGATAAGCGTCAGCCTCGAGCACATCTAGCTCTCACGTTCTCCGTCGCTGATGGTTTGATTAGAATGGGCTCGTATCAACAAGACCGTCGAGTCGCACAAGAGCGCTCATCCTTCCATGCCGCCACCACCTCCTCCTGTGACTCCTGTGGTGAAAACGGCTAAGGATAGGGAACCTGTCTCGAAGGCACGAACAATATTGGTCCCCGATAACAAGTCGATCCTGACGCCCGGTGCGCGTCCGACGATCAAACTGAAGATTGGGAGTGGCGCACATGACAACAGTCCGGTCAACAGTACGGGTGTCAAGACCCTATCCAAACCCAAGAAGCCTCCTGTGGAGCCCACTCCTTCTAAGCCACCGCCTCCCGCAAAGCTAGCTGTGAAGGAGCCCAAGGTTTCCGTCAAGCCCAAGACGAACGGGATCTCTCACAAAAATAATGGGGAGAAGCGGAAGAAAACGTCGGATGCGATCTTCTCTGACGATGACATACTGGCGAGTGCGGCACCTCTGAGGAAACGTCCGTCCCCTTTACCCGGCCCAACGCCCGGTGGTCCATCTACCCCTTCCCCAGCGCCTTCCCAACCCCAACGCAACGGTTCTAGTGTGACGCTCAAACTGAAGGCTCCTAAGCCCACCGTCTCCCCACCACCACGTCCTGAACCGTCACCACCCTCAGAACCGATTCGTAACGGGAAAGGGAAAGAACCGGAAGGCAGAGGGGTATCTGTTGGCCCGAAACCCAAGGCTCCTGCGTCGGCGCTCATCAACGCAAAACGTTGTAAGGATGTGATGAAGGCGCTACAGAAGATTCCAGATTCTTCTATCTTTGCTCGGCCCGTTGATCCTATTGCGGATGGCTGCCCCACGTACGCTGATCAACGTTGCATTGCCTGTGGTGGTGTGACTAACCCTTGGCCCCCACCAGGTACTACGACGAGATTAAGAACCCGATGGACTTTGGTACAATCAACCAACGCCTCAACCAGAACAAGTATGAGACGATGGAGGGTTTCGAGGAAGATACGATGCTCGTTTTTCGTAACTGCAGGCAGTTCAACCCTCCGGGTACTTTCCCTTACATCTGCGCGGAAAATGTCGAGGCAGCATTCATCAAGGAGTGGACAAGGGCCATGGAGAAGAGATTGGAATGGGGAGAGAAGAGGAACTTGCAAGGTATCCTTAGTCAGCTGATAAAAGAAGACATGTGGGTCAACGTCTCCTTGTCTATTCCACCACTAAGAATTCGTCCTCTCAGTTCATTTGTCTTCCGAGTACCAGTCGATCCCGTACTACTGCAGATCCCAACCTACTTCGACGTCATCCCGAAGAAAGATGCACGGGATTTGGGCACGATCAAACAGAAACTGGATACCGACAAGTACGATTCCGCGGAAGCACTGAAGGCTGACATCGACTTGATGATCCACAATGCCATCCTTTTCAATGGTGCTGATTCTGAAGTCGGTCAGATTGCCGTGGCGGTGAAGAAGAGGTTCTACGAGTTGTTAAACATCTCCAAGTCGAAGAAGAGGAAGGAGGCCGAGATCAATGGACAACCCGCAAAGAAGTTGAAGTTGAAGTGATGGAATGTTGTTTGTACCGACATGGGAGAGAGAGGTTTCGCACTCATAATGCTTTCGCTTGCTCCGCTTTGCAGTATATGTTTTAATCCTTTGCACTTTAGTTAGTAATAACAGATCCCGTGAGGGGACTTCTGTGATGTCGGATCGAGAGATATGCAACGAAACTATCCAAGAAGTGGTTATGTTGGTACGGATGAGCGAAGTCGGTGTAACTGGTGGTCACGCGTTCTGATGAAGAAGCCTATCCATCTCTACCCTATGAATATCTGTCGTGGTCTTGGAATCAACGATTTCTTTGATGTGTAAGATGGCCCTCGGCCCATTTCCGTCGATGCCAAGCGTGAAGGTATAACATGATTCCTTGGAATATCTCCCTCCGGTTAGCGACACAGTGAGAGAGGTCACCTGATCCGGCGGAGTTAAAGAACGAAGAGGAAGGGACAAAACTGGTAACCCACATGAGCGACGACCTTCCCCGGTGACTCAACCATCTCTAGAATCTCGAACTGAAAGTATGGGTTAGTGCGGCGAGTACGTATGTGCGATGATATCGTAATGACGGCACCTTCACGTCTCGGTCCGGATTAGTATCCAAAAACGCTCTGTATTCGGATTTTGTGCGTGGTGCATGGGCCAAAGATGCTGGCCACAGTTCATAAATGAGAGTCTCCGATAAGAGAGAGAATGCGGCGTCGAGATTTCTGGCACTGAGATGGTCGAAGAATTTCAGCACGAACTGGATTTGCGGGGTATCAAGGCGTTGTTCAGGCGTGCTTGCCATGATTTGATCTCTTCGATGGGAGGTTGAGGCACCATCTCGAGTGGGGGAGTTTGGCTTTATATGCGGGAGAACCGGGACATTTACACAACGGACCGATCTCGTACAGTCATGGTTCGTAAGTCCACAGGCTTGAGAAAAAGAGAGTACCGAGTAAAGGAGAGCGGTTGTGTACAGGTTCATTTCTTCTTCCCCATTCAACAAACCGTCGGCGGAAGCGCGAACTAACACCAGAAATTAGTGGTGTTGAAAATGTTCGCTATACCATCTTCGGCAAGGTTCAGAGCTGAAGCTGAGTTTATGCGTGTGAGTTGGGGCTCCGTGCAGGCTATGGTCGATCGACCCGAGCCTCCACGATCGCCGGTTGGTCCCATAGATGGGCGTACCTGGTTTACACTCCAAACGGCCTTCTTTAGAACGTCCTGTTCGTAGCTAGTGCCACGAAGAATGGAGACGGCATGGCAGGTGATGTCATGCCCGATTCTCCACCCTCCTCCGCCGGTAAGCAGTTGTAAGATACCTTCTCGATCGATCAATTCGAGCGATACCCCATGGAGCACAAAGGACCATGGGAAGGCAAAAAAAAAATTCCGGGGATCTTACCCAATCACAACTAAAGAACCCCAAGTCGAGTGCGAGCCGAGGTGCACAAGCAAACTTAGGATGCATAGTTTGTCCGGTATGTATTACGCCGGTGTTACATGCACTTTATGCCATCAACGCGATGTGCTTGAGTTCACTGGGTACCACAATTGATATCAATATGACAACAATGAGAATGTCTTGAGAGAGAGGAAAGACGTACTTCTGTACCTGCTGCCCCACCTTCAAGGTCTCGTAAACCACCTCTTCTTCCACATCGGTCCCGCCTAGGTTGATGGCATCCGCTCGCCTTGCATGTGCCTTGGCCACCAATTCTGGAATAGGCGCAAGGTCGTAGTCTGCGGAGAGAGTCCAGAAAAATGTAGAGGAAATTCGGATCAATGGGCGATCTGGAAATTGCGTCTTTCTCGCCTCGATGGTCTGGCAACTCATTTAGACCGTGTGTACCGCCGGTGTTAGTGTGGGATATTGACGGTACCTTCAAAGTGGCGTCGTTGACGACAACCTCGTGGAACCCAGCCTTGACGAGGCCACCGGTGATATGTTCTAGTTGCTTCCCGGCCTGGACTAAGAGATAACTGCCAGTGGCAGGGAGCTTAACGGGAATACGTTTCCCAGTGTTCCTGGCCCAGATGTTAAGTCCAGGATACCTCGACCGCCCATGGATTGTTAAGAAGTTGAGGTCCGTGTGAAAACCCGCCAGGATGGTGTCCTTCTTGCCGTATTTGACGAGGTCAGATGCAGTTGGAGCAAGAAGGTGGGATCTTTTTGTCCATCAGTGGACAAGCGATGGCATGAATGTAGAAAGGACGCTCACCCATATCTCCCTGCCTCCGAGAAGGTCTTGGTGGAGATACCGAGGCCGGTGGCGATCATGTCCGCGACATCTTCGACCCTTGAATGTTGTCAGATGATCAGTGGCAATAGGACAACCAATTATAAGTGACTTACGCGTCCTTCATTGACTGGCCCCATTGTTGCATGGTAGGCGTCCAACGGTTCTTGATGTGGGGGGCGTTTGGGATCACATTCTGCGCCTTGGCAACGGGGAAAGCGGTTTCGTACGGCGGCTGTTCAGCCATGCGCCAGAAAAACCGACATTTCGGATCCGGTGAATGCCCGCTGATGTCGAGCGGCCGCTCCTTCGGGTCCAGACGGGTGATGACTTTGAGACAAGGCTCGTCGACGGCGCATTTCGGCTTCTCAGTATTCTCTAGGGTGACGCCGACCTGATAACTCAATTCTGGGTGCTCGTCGGCCTTGAGATCCTCTACCGGTTGAGCAAAGTAGTCCTCGATGAGGTCAAGGAAGGTGCTATTGTCCTCCTCCTTCACCCGAGAGTCGCGTACGATGAGAGCACCATATGAGATGATCGCAGTGGCCGCCTGACCGAGCGGGGGTCAGTTTGGACGGGGTGCGCTGCGACGCGGGACTGACCTTGTCGCACTCGACGAGAGCACTGGGACCGCCGGCACGGAAAACATCGACGTCGATTATCGGGAGCGTTGCGGTCGAGTCGGCCATTCTTTGGGAGGATCCAAGAAAGTATCCTAATCAGGAAAGAGGGTGGCGGACAGCCCGCCGTGCTTTTGACTCACGACCAACGCATCCCCTTGGACCACTACCGCCACCATCCACCCACGATGATTAAAGCATGTCCCTCCTATTCGTAGTCCGCCGCAGCACTAACCATGCCACAGATATGGAGCATGAAGAAGACCGAAGAGGCGGCCGCTAAGAAGAAACCCAAGACCAGCGCAGCCCAGATTCGTGTCCAAAAGGGTGTGTCTCATCCGTTTATCATCCCTACCTGACGGAAACTAAGGCGCATATATTTTCCAGACTTGACAGAACTCGACCTCCCACCGACCATGCAGACCCATTTCCCAGATCCCGCTGATCTCCTCAACTTCACACTCACCATTACTCCAGACGAAGGTGTGATAGGTGGCCCCTCACCGCACTCCCAGATGCTCGGCGGAAGCCGGCAATTGATAAATCCTCACATTGCTGACCCTCGTGTGATTCTCGCAGGAATGTACAAGGGTGGCGCTTTCGTCTTCTCCTTCGTCATCAACACCAACTATCCTCATGAACCCCCAAAGGTCAAGTGCACGCAAAAGGTGTGACACAGGCTTATCTAAGAGCGCAGTTTCTTATCCGATCCAGATCTATCACCCAAACGTGGACTTGGAGGGGAATGTGTGCTTGAACATCCTGCGGGAAGACTGGAAGCCTGTGCTGAACCTGAACTCCGTCATGGTCGGCCTTCAATACCTGTTCCTGGAGCCGAATGCAGACGACCCACTAAACAAAGGTGCGATGTTTGTATTATGGGATTCTAGGTTTATTCTGACACGACCCTCTTATCACCTGCAGAGGCAGCGGAGGATCTCCGACGTGGTCGTGAGAAATTCGTGTACAACGTGAAGAACTCACTGCGGGGAGGCAACGTGAACGGAACTATCTACGACAACGTATCGATCAATTGACCTCCGACCCTTCGGCCTCGCCCACCTTGTTCTTTTGACATCTAGCATTGCATTACATTGATGGTATAGACTACATGCTGTATGGTAATAATTATTTTTCTACCATCGTGCGAAATGAACACTACTCGCGTACCCTCAACGCGGAGGTCGCGTTCCGCGCCAAGTAGGCGCCCATAACTTGACTTTTTCCCCCGATCACTGCCCCGTTTCGTTTCTCTCATAAGGAACAGAAAAATGCCACAGCCTGGTCCGAGACAAACCAAGAAGCAGAAGAAAGCACTCGCTTTCAGGACACGACAAAAGACGAGCAAGAACAAGGACCTCGACGACGACGAAGATGCCTTGGGTTTCCCCGTTGACGAGAATCAGGATCTGGGTGGGCTTGCGGGTCTATCGCCGGAGGTTGGAGAGGTCTCTGCAGGCGGTAGGCCAGGCGATCGGAAAGGCAAAGCGGAGGGTGGCGGCCAGTGTCAACCTGACGGCTCGAAGAAGCGGAAGAGGGAGGGTGAACAGGTTGCTGAAGAAAAGCCGCGAAAGAAGTCGAAGACTCGGCCAACAGTCCTGGAATCGGGTGTCGAGGATGGCAACGATCAGGAGACGGCGGAGGTGAAGAAGAAGGTACAACCGCAACGGTTTATTCTGTTCCTTGGTGCGTTTCTGCCCCACTTTACGTCTAAGCAATGGTTCATCCGAGACGGCTGTAGGCAATTTGAAGTACTCTACGACAAAGGATGTCATTCTTTCTCATTTCTCCTCTTGCGGTACGGGGAGACTTACTACTTGAGTTCCTCGCCATCACTCATATCCTTGCGTTAGATCCACCACCCACTGTCCGATTACCTACACCTAAGACTGCCAAATCATCGCCTAAATCGAAAGGATATGCATTTCTAGAATTCGCTGATAAGAAGACGCTACAACAAGCTTTACGATTACATCATTCCGAACTTGAAGGAAGAAAGATCAACGTCGAATTAACGGCCGGTGGAGGTGGGAAAAGCGAGCACCGCGTCAAGAAGCTTCAAGAGCGGAATAAAGACTTGCACGAACAAAGAGTACCGTGCCTTCAATTCCCGTTGTTCTTATACCTGACTAACTTCCACCTCTCAGAAACGTCGAATAGAGAAACGCAAGTCGGCTACGACGGACGTGGGCGAGGTCGATCAAGCTGAGCTGAAGGCGCTCGAGCGTCCTCAGCGATATTCCACCACGTCAGGTTTCGGTCAGGCTCCCAGCAATAAGAAGACGTGGTCGATACCCACTGTGGAGTACCGGGAAGCATTGAAGGGTCCCAAGAAACGGAGACGGCCGGCAAAGCCAAAGGATCAGGGCACCGGTGTAAACGCAATTCCAGTGTATTGATTACCTGTACGTACAGTACGGTACTCTTTGTCGTGCCCTTCCCAGGGCCTGTACACACTGTTCTCTATTCGGAAATGATGTAATGCTTTCATTTTCAGTATGTTCAAAGCTCCGGAAGAGGAGCGCGCATCATTTCCTCGAAGAATGAGAGGGAAGATTGTCTGTATGGTGAGGAGCGGATTTCAAGGGAAGGTTCAACCCTGCATCGGTTTCAGTGGACCGTGGATCATTCGACCAAGACCTGAAAACCTACTCTGAGGGGACGTCCATGAACATGTCGAAGGTATGCTTTCCGCCGTATACTCCGTCTAAATCTCATCAGCCCGTGTGATGCAAACGACCAGACAACCTCGTACTCACATCCAGATTCCCCAACTCCTCCGAGGAGCAGCTCAGGGACTAAAGGTCGTCCGGAAAACGCGATCGGTCGCCGGTCAATGATCGGATTAATCTGGCATGGAGATCATCTCAGATCACTCACCTTCCAGTTGTTGGACGCAGTCGTTTTGGACAAGACTCCCACACCTAACCTCACGAAGGACTAGGGTGAATTATCTCAGGTTTGCACCAAGGAAGAGGGCGGTGAAAGTCCTCACATTTATCCCTCAGTTCTTGCTGATTCGTGAACAGATACGCAACTAGGGGTGAGGGGCTATGCCGCGCAAGAGTTGTAATATCCGCTGTGTGCTGAAAACGACTGACGCCCACTTGCTACACACGATGTTGCAAGCTTCATCGACAGACTCCATCAGGATAATGGGGAACAACTGTTTTGCACCTTTTTTCAATCTTTTCGTAAGAAAAGGTAGAGAGAAGAGAAAAGTACGTACTTCTAGAAGTTATGTCGTGAGTCTAGAAAAGTAGATACCCAAATACAGTAATAAAGTGCCGGGTAAGTTGTGAAAAGTGGGAGAAAGTGTACGTCAAAAAAACAGTTGATGCCCTTTTTCCTGATGTCCACGGGCACGATAGGAAGTATCGGGCCGAATATCTCTCTGAAGTCCAGAGTCGGAAATCACTTGAATAAAGAACTCACTCTTTCACAAGAGGGTCGTCGGCGGGGACATCCTTTAATATCGTCAACTCGATCTTGCCCTCGTTGTGCCCACCGCCAAGTATCTTATGTCCCTCGGAGTTCGCTAACAAGTCGAGTAGCCGCTTGTGGTGGTTCGCGTTGGTGATGTTGCTCATGTCTGGTGTGTCCAGAGTTCCGTGAGGGAAATAGGCCGAGTAGTTCGACCATAGCCGTGACGAACTTGTCCTGCAGATGCCTGGGAATCAACACGTGATTGGGAGAAACGCAGAGCTGTCCGCTGTTCTGTTTCTTCCTAGAGAACGTTGAACCCTTCTGCATGCGTCAGAGATTCGTGAGGGAGGTTCACCCCCAGAGTATTCGTTTTGCCACCAGGTCGATGTCGGCGTCGTCCGCGACCACAACCGGTGACATTCCACCAAGTTCCAAGGCGCAAGGGGTGATATTTTTCGCAGCTGCTGATGCAACAACCTTACCAACTGCACAACCCCCGGTGAAAAGGATGAAGTCCCACTTCAGCGATAGGAGGTAGGTAGTTTCTGGTACGGCCCCTTTTACGACAGCGTAAGCGTTTGGGTCAAGATATTTTGGAAATAGATCAGCCAAGATGTCTGCCACATTAGATGACACCTCAGATGGCTTGACCACTGCGGGACACCCCGCTGCGATCGCGCCGACCAGCGGAAGCAAGGAAATGATACTGGATAGTTCCATGGACTAAGAATAGATTAAGGCGGTTGTCAGTGAAATGCTCCAACGAAATAGATAACAAAACGACAGACGAGATCATCAAAGCAACGCCCTTTGGAACAGGGTGAGTAGAGATATCGAACGACTGACGCCATTCTGGGACTCGTGGTCTTTCAGGAGTGGCCCACTCATCCAACTTTTCGATGGCAGCTTTATAGGCATTTACAATAGAGAGAAGCTCGGTGACGACGGCCTCGAACTTTGGTTTATTGAGATCTGCTTGAAGTGCCGCATAGAGTTGTTCAGAGTTGTCTTGGACGAGGAGCGCAAGCTGGCGAGGCTGTTTCCGGCGGTATTCGAGTGGGAAAGTTATCCCATCATTGTAGGTGGTTCGGAGTCGAAAGTGGATCTGGGGCGGGATGCCGGGCCGTCAAAAGCTATTTCTACCGACTTCATAGGTGGAAAGTGATGGACGTACGTCGTCGATATGTGGGTAGGAGGACATTGTGGGGTTGATTTGGGACAGACCGGGGAGGGGAGAGAAAATTTATACTAGAAGGTCAGTCCCACCAAAAAGCACCATGATGTTGGCTGACGAGGAATGGTGGGCACGGGCAGCGTCACGTTCCTCAGATTTTGTATATATCCTCAGGACAGATGAGGTGGCTGATGTATGGCGAAATTTACCGACGGTATATGGATATCCCGGACATCTTGTGTCTATTGTTGCGCTACAATGCATATCACTCGGAATCGGGTGAATCGATGAGCATCGACAAACATTGCTTATTCTCGTGTTGCCTCAGTTTCGTAGAAAACGTCGAGGTCAATTGAGGTCCAATGTTATCCATTGAGTTTCAACGATGCCCATCGGGAAAAGAATGAACGCACGTTGATTGTACAGTAATAAACCTCATTCATAGTGGGTACACATCATTGGTGGTCAGGGACTGATGTTCGATGGCGGTGCACAAGACCGACCGACATGAGGAGGAACAGAAACAAGGCACACCAAGTCCAGGTGAGAGGGATTGGATTCCAATGAGGTATTTTGAGTTTAGATGAGGACGTTGAGGCGATCGGGGGGTGTACAGATACAGATGGCGTATGCACGGGAGGCCGGTTCAATTTTCAGGCGCGCTTTCGTGTCCTCTTTGTTGGACGCTGTTGTTTGTGAGGTAGGGTGCCCCCAACTTGGAAAGCGTCCCGCAGAAGGCGATAAGACAAGGAGGGAAACACAGGTACATTGCACCTTCTCTGGGAGGTTTTCGGTGACCGCCTTCCTCTTGTTGTCGGGGCTTTGTTCCTCCAATCTTTGTAGCGCAAGGCCCTAGGGTAGAAGCCATATGTACAGTCGTGGGAGTAGTTTGTATATCTGATCGCAGATTCGCCTAGTGAGGAACGGACGAGTGTAATACAAGTGAAGCGTGTCTCGTCGCCACAAACTTTACTTCCATGTGATCATTCGACTGAAATGCCAGACGATTGACAGCAATGACGAAATTCGTCACAAGGAAAGGTCGCGGTCAGCTGCCTGAGCCCGAGCTTCCACTCGCCCGTGAGTCGTGTTTATCCCCCAACGTCGTAGCCTTCTTCTTCAACACACCCTCGACCAATCCCTTCAGATGAGCAGCCATTTTACGGACGACCTCTGGCCAGTGAGCCAAGTGGAGGTCCTTGATCGTCGTGGCTAGAGATGTAAATTTAAATTACCAATCGCGTTGCAAGATGAATGCGGGAATTTGGAAAGAGACTTGCCGTCAACTCCCGTAGACCCTGGTAGCCACTTTACGATCCTTCGCAAATCGTCGCTCTGCAATTCAGACAGTATCGGTAGCACGCGGGATATATCTCCACTCGAAGCTTTCTTCAACAGCAGCTCTCTACGTATCCATCCGACGTGTTCCGACACACTCCCGGTGTTTGAATATACAGAACTCTTTTTGATACTCGTGATTGAGCAATTCAGCGAACTGGAGCACCGTGGACTAGCAGTAAAGCCGTGAGGATCCAGAACAAGAGATCCGTCTCGCCTGGTTTACGTACCTAATAGTGTCGCATAGCTGAAGGGCGACGAGGACTTCACCAGTGTTTGTAGCCCCTTCCACTCCGAGGTGCCATAGGATCGGCAGCCACGAAAGAGCCTCTTCTTCAAAATCGGATGTTGATCCCACTTCGTTGGTATTGGCTGCAATCAAAGCTTCGATTCGGCGTTTCCGTTCCGTGAGCTGCATGTTCATGGCTTTGGCTGGGTCCACGGCGCCACCATCATCTGAGGAACCGTCACAGTCATCGTCACTATCCTCGCCTCCCAAATCGAGTCTACCAAAGTGCGAGGACACATCCACGGTGGCCCGCTCCGCCTCTTGAAGGATCGCGAACAGATTGGCTCTCTGATCCGCGGGCAAGGCATCAAGCGCAGGACAGAGATACCTCCGCAACACAAACGAGCTAAACACGCCAGCGTGGCAGGTGTCATTGAGTCTAAGGAGAAGGTCACCAGGCGTCGTAGCGATCGCAGACTGAGATTTAGGCTGGGAGAAGAGAGACATGTTACGAGTGGTTGGGCGCGTTGGGCGCGCCAGCGTTTTATGCATTTGCCGCTTGCGCGACATGGCCACAATGATAGGCGCGGCTGCACGTGACCGTTGATCCCGACCATGCTGTGGCCTCCTTGGCTGAATAACAAAATCGATTAAAACAATGGAGGGACTGCATTGTATCTCTAATGTACGAATAGTCCACTGAAAGAGCCACTACAAAAAGTGCAATAAGAGTACGAGTGTACGGGTGACATTACGAAACGAGAACAAACAGCAGGAACTAAGGCAAGTTAGCGTCGTTACGACGGTCGTGGCAAGAGACTTACAAAAACAATAAGCACCCCGAACACCTTGAGCATCAACCACCGGTTACTTGAGATACTGGCGTAGTATTTCAACAATTCCCGTTGTGCCCCGCTAACGTTCGCCGCGATGTCAACAGTGTCGGCGTCAATTCTTTGCACCGTTTCGCGTTGTTCTGCTACCATCTGAGCCAACTGAGTGAATATTTGGCCCAGTTCCGCAATAGTGGATTCGATTGATTCAATCGCAGTGGAGCGGCTTTGAATGTAATCATCCTGTAGTACGGGTAAGAATGGGGGAGATTACTGTGTTACTTTACGTTTCACTGACCTGTTGTTCCACGAGTTGCATCTGCATGAACGCACCCCCATTCTGATTGGGGTTCCCTTCCTCAGCGGAAATGAGGTCCATCGCCAGGATGTCCTCATTATGCTGCGCACGTCCCTTGCCTTTCTTGTCGTACCGGAGTAAGCTACCATCTCCGGTAACATCAGGTCCACCTCGTTGGTTGAAGAGCAACGAGTCTTTCGGAAGTAGTTATTAGCCTGTGTGTTTGGTGATCGACTATGGGAATAGCTTACTTGGAGGTGCCTGGGTAGCTGCGGCGGAGGTAGTATGCATGAACTGCTCCGTCCTGTCCTTCGACTCCTTCATGTTCTAAGGTGCAGTCGTTTTAGTAACAATTTCGGAGGAAGATTTGAGCTGTTCCGACCTGAGTTCGAACCTCTAGCACGTCCTTGAATGTCATGCTTGTGGAGGCCAGCTTGCTCTGGAGCAACATAACGACGTTGTTGTTATGTTCATCAACCTGTTTTCCTTCTGGAGTCTTGATTGACCTTTGTACATTCTGTTGCTTGACATAAGCTTGGAGGGCAGCGATTTGCTTGTTGATTCCAGCAATATCTTGCTTAATTATGTATGTGAGCTCCTGTCGTTACGGTCGTTACTTGACAATTCACCAACGGAAGTGTCGTCTGCGTACGCTAATTTCCACGGGACGATCGTCAAATAGGGTCTTCCGTTTAGCAACTTGTTGGATTCCGTCAACGAGGAAGAAACAGGAACGAAGACTGTGGGCTCACGTTGAGCCAACTTTCCAAGGCGGATAGTGGTGGTATTTATGTCCTTGGCAATGGCAGAAGCTAGCCTGGTGAACTCGCTCTTGGGCGAATCCTTTGTCTGAGAGTGAAGCAGACGTTGTTTCTGTTCGGCATTTTTGGAGGAAATTGTGGATCGGTTGCGAATTGACTCGACACAAGCTTTGAATTCGTTCGTCCTGTCCTGGACTGGCATTTCAAGGGACTGTGTAGGTTGAGAGAGCGGAGAGAGGAGGAGAGGGCGGGGAGGCGGAGGGTATAGGTCTTGGAGATGGCACTGCACCGGAGAGGAAACGTGGCTAGTTCCGTCGACAAATCGCGGGGCTTTCCACTGACCCAGTGGATGTCCTCCATTGTCCGCTCAAACCTCAGGCTAAGTAAGCTAAACTTACGCACGCGACCATTTGCTTGTTCTCAGTCGCTCCTTTGGAGAAGGTTCAAACATTGGAACACACAAACTATGCAGCAGACATTAAAATCCATCCTCGTCCTCGGTGCTGGTTCTTTCGGGTCATGTCTTGCAGATCACCTCGGTGATTCTGAACACCATGTATACCTATGGAGTCGCTCAAAGGAGTTTTGTGACCATTTTAATCAACAGCACCGTTGCATTCATCAGTTGACCGACCACCAGTTTTCGACTCACATCACCGCTGTGGGGCCCGAGTTCCCCGATCGAGCCCTCGTCGAAAAAATCGATATCCTTTTGTTTGCCATCCCCACGGAAGGCGTCAGGTATGTGCCCATGCAGCATGAAACTATGTGTGTGGGGTGGCCGACAGTACATCATCAAGATCGAATTTAGTTGCATTGAAACCGGTATTAAACTTCGACAGGCTCCCCCTCCTGATCTTCGTCAACAAGGGTATCGAAATCAGCACACAATGCATTACCATGGAGATCATTGCGGATGAGTTGGGACCAGAAGTAGCCAAAGTCACCACGTTCCTTGTGAGTAAATCCTCAGAAGAACCTCGATGGTCCTAATTTGTATCTAGTCCGGGCCGTCGTTCGCAAAAGAAAGTGAGAGCTGAAGTCAAGTGCGTAAGACAGCTGACGGAAGCCTTTGTAGTCGTCCGTCGACAACCCACGTCCGTGTCCATCGCATCCTTAACACCCGAGCGAGCACAACAGGCCGCAGAGGTGTTCCACCAGCCATGGTTCCGTTGGTATAGCCCGCCTTCCGTTTGGTTTGTTTCAGACCCTCAGTTCCTCCTAGTTACACTAGCGATGATCCCATCGGGGTTGAATTGGCAGGTGCAATGAAGAACGTGTATGCTATTGTCGCAGTGAGTTCCTCCCAAAGGTCAAACGCACGTTGCACCTAATTTTGTTCAGGGAGCCGCCGATGGACTCGGGTTTGAAAACAATACCAGAGCTTGTGCGTGTACTGCATTGATAACGTTACGCCGCTAACGTGTCCAAAGCACTCATAACGAGGGCGTTGAGTGAGATGACCCGGGTTGGAAAGGCGTATGGGGCGAATCCGTTGACCTACCTGGGACTAGCCGGTGTGGGCGACTTGATTCTGACATGTTCATCACCATTGAGCCGAAACTATACCGTGGGCAAGAGGTTGGCTGCAGGTGAGAAAATCGAGGATATTGTGAAGAGCCTCGGGAGCGTTGCGGAAGGTGTAGCGACATCCAAGGCTCTAAAAAGTGTAATCGATGACCTCAAGTTGGATTTGCCGATTGCAAATTCGGTGAGGTAGTTTAAAGTTATTGCGCCTCATGTCTGACTGACTGAATCTGCAGGTGTACGAGGTGCTGTACGAAGGCGGGTTTTAGGCTATAATTCCGAGTTTAGAGGGTGTGCTGACGACCTTCCGGTGTCATTTGTCTACATAGGCAAGGACGTGAAGGAACGGGCGCAATTCCTCATGTCGCTCCCGTCGGTCCCAGAGTTGGAGCTTCCAGAGGACGAGCTGAGCGAGCCAGTGAGACGACTCCGGGCAAGACTGGGTATAGAGTGAAGTTGGTACTTGACCATCCTTTTACGCTCGCCCGAGCCAATCGAAATATTTATTTTGTCCTTCCGACCCACGGAGCGGCGTGACCCGGTTCGGTTGGAGGTCGACGACTCATTCTATTCAAGTCGATCACTTGTAGTAAATTTTGCTCATTCGGCAATTTTTTTCCGCTGGCATCGACCGGCTCACTCCTTGTTACACCACCTCCACGTCGCTTTCGCCTCTTCTCCAGTTTCTGCCTCTCTTCCCCCTTTCGCGTCTTGGTCTTTGCCCGTTTCCACTCTACACCGTTTCCAACCAAAATAATGGCCTCTCCTCTTCTAAAAGCAGTCACTGAGGGCGACTTCAATGCTGTACTCGCCATATTGCAGACTGCGCCATCGGCAGACATCGAGTTGGCAGGTGTGTCCGGATTCTTTCGATCGTCACTCTGGTGGCTCTCCAGGCGTCTGACTCGTGTCTCCACGTAGATCAGAGTGGAAGTACGCCTCTCGTAGAGGCCATTCAAAAGGGACACGTAGAAATCGTTCGGGTACTCTTGGACAACGGTCGGTCGCCCCGCTCAAACGTTCATCACACCTTGATTCATACCCTTTTACAGGCGCTGATCCAACCCATACCGCCAATCACAATACTCCGTTGGTCAACTTGACCACGGATCCTGCGATCCAGGAGTTGATTAGCAATGCCCTCCAGTCTCGCTCGTACGGAATCCAAGCACAAGGACACCTGGCTGTGCAGGAGCAGATATATTCACATGAGGGTGGAAATGAGCCACCGAAGGCATACTATCCTTTACCGGGCGCCTATTACTATCCCGGCCCTCCGCCGCCTTTCCCCGATAGTGCCATGCCGTACTACCCTCCGCATCTCTCGGGAGACCCGAGTATTGGTAATCTACCTCCCCCAGAAATCGCTCGCATGATCCCTTGCCGGTACTTCCCGGCCTGCCGATATGGATCGTCCTGTATGTTCGCGCATCCAACCACTCCAGGAGGGTACGGGCATATGCCCATTCCCACTCCCTATCCTCATCATTATGACCCCATGAATGCCCCTCCTTACCCCCCACAAAATTACTACCCAGGTTCACCCCCGTTCCAGTCTCCAATCCATCCAATGAGCATGACTTCTCCGCACAGCCCCCCAGTTCCGGGGCCGCAGGCGCCTCCGATGCACGCTAGGACGAGTTCCGATTCTGTCACGTCTACTAGCGCTGGCTTCCCCGGGCCTGGGCCAGTGAACTACGGCCCAGTTCCTTCTGGTCCGTATCCACCCCATCCAGGACAAGCTTCTGTAATGGGACCGGTTCCTCCTCAGCATCAGGTCCCACCACCACCACCCGGTCAACAGGGTCCACCCCAACCCTATCCCACTAGCGCCCAGCAGGGCCTCGTTCCTCCATTCCCCGTTCCGTCTGATACCGGGTATCCTCAGATTCCGACCGACGGTTCGGTGCCTCAGAACCCTCCCGGTTCGCGTTCCGGCGAGGAGGGCTTTGTGGGTGGTCACATTCCTCCGAATGGCCCTGGTTTCCGAAGGCCCGGTCTGCGTAAGAATTCCTATGCCTCAAAAAAGCCTGCGTGCCTCTTCTTCCCGTCGGGCAGGTGCAGAAATGGGTAAGTGTCTCGCAATAGATTATATAATTAAGACTTTCAGCTCTGATGCAAAACCTTCAGCAATGATTGCCGCTTCCCTCACATCCTCCCCGAGAACAATGGTTTCGGCCCTGGTCGTATGGGATCGAAGCCTCGCTACCCGTTGAACGGTGTCACTAATAGCGTGACGAACCTCGAGGAAAAGTTCTCGCGGATGAATGTGCGGGAGGTACGTGATGTGTTTTAGGGCGCTGGTGATCGTACTAACCAATAAATCAGCAGGATGAAAATCGTACTCACTCGAGCACCGGTCACTCGAGCCGTTCGCAATCGTCGGAACGACGAAAGCAATTAGGTCAGCAGAACGGGTTTCACACAAACGGCAAAAAACAACATATCAAGGCTCAGCGGGTTCCCACGTTTGACGAGTTCCCCACATTGAACGGGGCATCTACCAACAACTCGCCTAAAGCCTCCGGCCCGAACGGTCTCACTGCTGCTCAGGTTCTCCAGGCTCCACCTCCCTTCCGACCCAAGGAAGGCAGTCGTATTCCATCCCCCGACCAAAACGTCAACAATGATACTTCCAAGGTCAGTAAACCCATGCGTAGTCATCAAAGACCGGCTCATTTTCTCCATAAGGTTGCGAAGGCTACTTCTGAAGTCAACGAAAAACAACTCCCTAACGTTACTCCCCCCGTCGAGAAGATCCCCCTTTCCTTTGCTGCGGTCACCACCAGCGGCGCTGCGAAGGAAGTCTCTGTCGGTGCTTAATTCCCCGGCTTTGTTCTTTCGCTATTCTGGGTTCGTCTACGGATTTCCTCCCACACATCTTTAGTCTCTGCTTGGCTTTCTTCCCCGTATTCTCTTGGACGCTACTCTGCCCCGATTACATTGCATTGTTTTGCCTGCTTTTAATGTGTTCCAACAACGTTTGTAGACAAGACTCCTATTCCCTCCACGGTATTTGTTCTATTCGCTCTCCGTTCTGTTTTCATATCCTCTCAACTCGCAACCATACACCATCACGTACACCTCAAAAGTTCTTTCGCATCCCCCACCGCATTCACTTTTTCATTATGCGTTTGTTATTATCCTCTCTATCCCTCGTTTACCATCTCTCTCCTTCATTGTCTCTCGCTATACTATATATATGCCGACCCCACACCCACACACAACATACACGAAAATATATGCCTTCTACCGCTGTTGTATTTTTTACTCTAATACTTCTCGATGGAGATTAGCATTTTGTGTCGCACCCTTATGAAGACCAAACGTCAAGGTTGCGTATCTCGACTCCCTCCCCAGCGGCTACCTCTCCGACCCTATATACTGGTTCGCCAGATGCCTGGATGGTCTGGATCATCTCGTCTACCTTGTCGTGACCAACGATCAAGATCATTCCAATACCGTTATTGAACGCCCTGGCCATCTCCAGAGGCTGCACTCTACCCTCCTTCATCAGCCACCTGAACACGGGAGGCAACTCCCAGGCCCTGGCATCGATGTAACACCCTGTACCGCTCGGCAAGACTCTGGGTATATTTTCGAGGAACCCTCCTCCAGTAATATGCGAAAGACCCTTCAACAAACCCTTCCTAATGACGGGAAGGAGGGTCTTGACGTAGATCTTTGTGGGTTCCAACAGTGCCATCCCTAACGTGATGGACGGGTTCCATGGACATGGTGAAGAATACTTCAAACCGGACACCGAAACGATCTTCCGTACCAACGAGAATCCATTGGAGTGAACGCCGGAGGAAGGCAAACCGAGGACGATGTCCCCAATTGAAATATCTGAACGCGGGAGGATCAGAGATCGCTCGACTGCGCCGACTGCGAACCCTGCCAAATCGTAATCGCCTACAACGTGGTCCAAAGCATCAGCCTAGAATCCTTGAATGGATAGCGTCGATTGGATAATATGACCTTTCTTATACATTCCTGGCATCTCGGCGGTCTCCCCACCGATAAGTGCACAGCCAGACTGTATGCAGCCCTCTGCGATGCCGTTAATCACAGAAGCGGCTTGATCAACGTCCAGATGTCCACAAGCAAAGTAGTCAAGGAAGTAGAGGGGTTCCGCTCCTTGTACGATAAGATCATTGACAGACATCGCGACCAGATCGATACCTTGTAAGGTTCCGATAAGTCTCTCAAAGGGGAGATGTTGAACAGAAACCCACCGATTGTTCCGTGTGTCCCAGCTTCGACGGCAACGCGTAACTTGGTTCCAACGCCATCGGTTCCGCTGACCAATACAGGATCTTGGTATCCAATTGCTTTCAAATCGAAAACACCACCGAAGCCGCCGATCTCGGCTTCCGACCCTGTTCGCCGTGTCCGGCGAACGTAAGGCTTGATACGCTGGACTAGGGAGTTCCCTGCATCGATGGACACCCCAGCGTCTGCGTAGGTTAAACAATTACTTTCCACGGAAGCAGGTCGAAGAGCCCTATGTGTAATATGTGAGAAGTGGAAAGCCGCGTCTGTCGACGCCGAAATAACCTGTGGGCAATATCTTGACGGTACGTTTTACCGTCAAATTGAATGTTTCCGATTGCGGAATATGCAGCGCCTAACGCGGTCTGAATGGTTCCGGCATGCGCTGAGACCGCAAGGACTCGTCCTCCAGATGTGACGAGTTTATCGTTAGACCGGGTCGTTCCAGCGTGGAAGACAACGACGTCTGCAGGGATGAAATGAGCTGACGGCGATTCAACGGTCCAACGGGCTCACTGGAAGGGACAGATCCGATGGTAATCTGCTTTCCCTTTGGATAACTTCCCGGATAACCTTGAGAAGCGAGGACAACAGAGACGGCAAAACCTGGTCTTGTCTTGATGCTTACGGAGTCCAGCCTGTGCTCAGCGCAAGCCTGATAATTTCTAGAGATGAAGTGCACGCCGAGAGGAGAAGACGCTACGGACATACCAAGGCGACCTCAGCAAGGTCGGTATCTTCACTCAGGAGGAGCATCAGGGCTTCTGTTTCAGGATCTCCGAACCTCACGTTGTATTCGAGGACTTTTGGACCATCCTCAGTTACCATGAAGCCAGTGAACAGGATACCGACGAATGGGAAGCCTGATTGATTTTAGGGGAGAACAGCAGCACGTTGTTAGATGCGTTCTTGCCTTCTTTCCTCATACCATCTGTGGTCGGTCGTAAGGTCTCCTTGAGGATACGGTCCATGAGTGCAGGGGTAGCAATCGGGGCAGGAGCATACGCCCCCATACCACCGGTGTTAGGTCCGGTATCTCCTTCGCCGATGCGTTTGTGGTCCTGAGCTGCGGGGAGTGGAACGATGGTATAACCATCACAGAAAGCCAGCACAGATAACTCTGGTCCTTCGAGAAGTTCCTCTATCACGACTTCGTTACCTGCATCGCCAAAAACGTTGTCCACCATAATCTCACGGAGACCGGCGATAGCATCGTCGGTTGTCTGTGGGATGAGGACGCCTTTTCCGGCAGCGAGACCACTAGCCTTGAGGACAACTTTGAATCCGCATGTGGTCACATGTGAGATAGCCTCCTCGAACTGATCGGCTTTGAAAACTCGGAATTTTGCCGTCGGGATTGAATGGCGTTGCATAAACGCCTTGGAGAAAGCCTTGGATCCCTCCATACGAGCAGCTTTTTTGGATGGGCCGAAGACGGGTATACCGACTGAAGACGATGAGACGAGCTGGATGCATTCCTTTGTGGATCGTGCTTGCCTTTGCGGAAGTGGGATTCGATGCCATCGACGAGGGGTTGTTCAGGACCGGGGATCGCGAGATCAACCTGATCAAGGTTAGGGTCGTACAGAGCGGAAGGAACGTGGTTGCAGGTCGCACCTCGTTTTCTGTTGCGAACTTGACGAGGGCAGGGAAATCTGCGGTGTTGAGGTCAATGTTAATAACTTTTTGCTCCTGATACGATCCCCCATTGCCCGGTGCGAGGAAGATCTTCTCGACTGCAGTTGATTGGGAGAGTTTCCAGACGAGGGCATGCTCTCTGCCGCCGCCGCCGAGGACTAGGATGCGCATGGTCGGGTATTGGGCAGGAAATGAAAAACGCCGGAATGCAGTGAATGAGTCGAATTTGAAAACTAGACGGATAAGATTTAAGAAACGGATAAGTAACCGTTACTTGTAGTAAACACTTCACGTGAAGACGCGCTCCAATAGATTACAGTACGCAGTTGGAAAGGAGTACAAACTAGTACATAGACGTACATCGCCTGTACCTACGTCCATCTACTCATCGTTTTCGTTGCGTTTTCGATGCAAAATGTCCACAAACGCATTCCAAGACATGAGGTTCTCGGCTGAGCCGTACGAGGAGGTGCGTGCCGTCCACAGCCACATGTTGATTATAGCCGACGCTCCTGTCCATCAGGCCCAAGGCAAACGTTTCTCCCAAAACACTCCTATCTCTCTCGATGCTTTGAGCGCTTTTTACGACAAAATGGAGAAGAGAAAGGTCGACAAGAAACTCGTCCGGGGGAGTTCTCTCTGGGGTAGAAAAAACCAGCCAAATTCGTCCAGCGGCAAACCACAGGAGGATAGGACCGACCGTGTCCAGTACGTCCAGTCTCCCTACGACGCGTTGCCCGGCCCAGAGAACAACCAATCCAAAGTCAGTCTCGGACTGGGTGGAGACTCCGCCCCGTCCATTATTCCTGACGTTTCACCTGAGGGTGCTGCCTGGCAGACGCAAGAACTCGAATGGGCCACCCTCTCCGTCATTCAGTTCAGAGCGCGGCACCCAATCCACAACACCGTCGGCCCGAGATGGTACAAGAACCACCACATTCTCCCTCCCCGAGCTAAAAGCGACCAACGACCCCCATCCCTATTCTCCCCCTCGTTCCCGCCTATGGCTGCCTCCTTCCATACACATTCACAGGACTCTACCTGGACCCCAGGCCCAAGCCGTACCCCCTCAGGATCACCCCTCCCTACTCCCAACTCATCCCAAACACGAATCAATGATCCGCAGGTCAAGGTCAGATCTCGAAAGACCTCACAAACCGCACACGATGAAGTCGATCTTATGGATGGAACCGATCCCTGGGGTCAGCAGTGGCATCACCAATCTCCGTATGACGTTGGTCTAACCCGTCAAGGCATGGAAAGTCGTGAGGTATGATTCTCTTTGCCACGTTGAAAACAGGTGTTCATCTCATCCACCATCTAGAATATGACCTCCAAACCCCTCAACCAGCAGAACAGCATGCCCCCCCGCACGAGACGGGCCAGCCTCTCCGCGGGTATTGGACGACACAAGACCGCTACGCCTTCTCCCCTCTCTCAATCCACATCCGCTGTGCATCTCCAGCCACACAACACCCCAACGCTTGATCCTAACACCATTGGTGTTCCTCGTCGATTGAGCAAGCGTCGAAAGCCTTTCCAGGGTCTGTTCGGTGATGGTACTCAATCTCAACCGCAGTCTGCTACGAGCCCGACAAGTGACAACCCGGTCACTCTGAAGAAACAATCATCAAAACGCAGTTCGAACGGCGGATCTCGCTCGTCGTTTACCGCATACCGACCGCTTGTTCGATCCCAGACCACTCAAGATAAAAAGGAGAAACGGGGTAGTATTCTGGGGCGGATAGTTCGCAAATTCAGCATCGTCCGCAGGTCAGATTCGGCTATTGTGACGAGCCGAACAAGCTTCCAGGCAGAGAGACTGTCACAATCTCAGTCTGCTGAGCCTGCGGATGGGAAATCCGCGAGGACGTCGACCTCTTCACCCGAGAAGAACAGACAAAGTAAGGCTACCATCACTTCTCCGGCTACAACAGAACCCGAGACACCAGCAGATTCCCCTATTCCTCGAACGAGTGTGCACGCGGTCGAAACTCGTTCGTCGATGTCCGTCGATATCGAGGCACCCATCACACTGGGAAAACTCACCATCGCGAACCCTGACGCTCCCTCTGCTGCGACTACTCCGGCGAAGACGGAGGAACCACTACCCGCCAACGACGCCGATACCCTTTCACAGCATACCTTGCGTCCGACAACGGAATCCCCCCTATCCCCACAACCAGTTACCGAATCCCCAAGAGAGCCAACACCCACTCCTCTACAGCGAGAGAGTCAGATCCGTAGCTCCGTACCTCGAGTGCAGGTTCAGTCTGGTCCTGATCCTGAACCGGAAGAGGAGGACGACGTTCCTCCGCCTGTGCCATCCAAATCACCCTTCTTCACGAGGCTTCATTTGGCATCTATCCCCGCAGAGAGCGTGCTCTCTCTCCCTGGTGTCATCCCAATAATCCCCACTGAAGGTACTCCCTCCATCACTGACTCCCCAGTCGAGGAGCGCTTCGAACCCGAACCACTTCCAATGTCCCCAAATCCTCCTGCAACCAATTTGCGACAGCGATCACCTTCACCCCCCACTCCCACCTCTGCTCCAACACGAATTCCGCAGCCAGCGTACACTCAGGAGTTGGCTGACGATTCCCCGCTTTCTAGGGCGTCGCTCTACGTTAACCCTGGTACTCCGTATGTTGTCAGCAGTACCGTCATCGCCCAGCCACGAACAAATGAGATCGTCAAGGCCCAACCAGCCGAATCCTCTTCCCAGAGGCTGAAGAACTCTACTTCAAGCAAATCCCGCGAGACGGAGACGTTCAGACTCGTGCGGAGTTATTCTGGCCCCGACCCTGAGGGACAGCAGACGTTCTTGGCAGACGGGGAGCATTGGGAGGTGGAGAACGCAGGTCAGAGGAAGAGGGATGCGAACGGTACTTCTCGCTCATCCAAGCACAAGACACCCAGCCGCGAGACAAGTGGAGAAGAACGTCACCACGGCAGGAGGGAGAGCACGAGGGAGAGCATGGATGAGCGTAGTCAGAGGAAGGAGACCGCCGAAGAGCGTCATTACCGGAGGGAGGGTCGGCGTCCTGAAGGTGCGAGGGAACGCGATCGTGAACGTGAACGTGAAGACAGGAAGAGTAGACGGGAAAGGTCGTCGAGGGATAGCTATCTGCGGCAGGAGAGCAAGGAGAAGCAGAGGTCTTCCCTGGCGACACCCACATCGGGTCCCTCCAGTATCCCAACGAGGAGTTCGGTGACCGAGGCGCATCGCCGTTCGGATTACGCCAACCCCACGAGAAGGTCTACCGTCTCTTCGCAACATTCATTCCCGAGGGAACACGAACACGAGAGAAAAGCTTCGGTTAGCTCGCGGCCGACATCGGAGGTCCCTCCGACTCAAATGCTTAACGACCTGAGGGCGAGGGAAGCGTGGGAGATAGACAGGCTCTGGAAAGGTCGGAGCATGTCCATCAACCAAGAGGGTTCAAACGTCATTGCGAGCCCCATGTCGACCGGGGCTGACCTTTACAGACACGAAGATCCACCCCATCATTCGACCACCCACGGCTCTAGCAGGACCTACTTCGTAGTACAGACGCCGGTTCAGGGTCAGCACCTATCAGGCCAACAGAACGGGATTGCGTTCCCTTCGACGTCCCCGCCGAAAACGAATGGGTCCCATCACAGGACACCCCCACCCGAACCGATACGACCGGCTCAGTACCAGTTCCCACCATTACCTCAGTCATTGAGGACTCTAGATGACCCTGCTTCGAGGGAGTACTGGGCGAAGTTGGCCGGTGTCTCTGCGGGGTCGCGGTGAACGGTGGGCCGCAGACGTATTTCGTCACGCATCATCGCTCGAGAAGAAATGGAGAAACGGATTGTTCAAACACACACCCCTTGTACTAAACAAACCCAAGAACCTCTTTATTCACTTAATGCTTCATCTCCTTACGAACCTCTTGACCCAGTTTTGTTGCTAAACCCCCAGGTTTTTTTTACCCGCCTCATACCAGTAGACGACCTTTGAAAACGTTACTCTCTTTTGGTCTTTCTCACTCTCCTTTAATCACACCCCCTCATTTTCTGCTTTTTGTACATGGCTCAGGAATATTTTAGTATCAAACACGCTTCATCCTCATTTACCTATCCTTACTTACCCTCTCTACCTAACCACTCCTCATGACGCTCTTGGACCTATTCTTATGCACCTTGCTTCCCCTACGCTAGCTACACCGGTCGGTTCCACGGCCTGACCGACATTTTGTCTCTTATTTTTCTTTTTCGCTTTCCGCCTTTTCATTCAGTGTTGTTCGTGTACTGATATGCCTATCCGCATCTTCTTATTCCCCCTCCTCCAGCAATCCCTCTCGCTCACTTCAGTGATTCTTTTTCATGCTTAGGTTTGCCCCTTTTATTGGTGAAAGTGGATGGTATATGTCGAAACGCAGACTCTTGGGCTAGATTACTAAATGCCCGTCGCGAATCATGCTGAGCGACGGCAAGCCAAAAATAAAACCTGACAAAACCGCAGCGCCAGTGAAACCCCGGGGACTCTCCAAAGTTCTAGATGAATTCTCAAATTCGAATGCATTCGAGGTGGGTAAAACGAAGGAGTTATGAAGGACAGTATATGTACATGAGTTGACGTCGATGTCGTAGGCGCACATCGAATGGAGAGAAATGGAAGAAACTGGGGGTTAAAGCCAAGAACCATATACAATGAATGTGTAAGGGATGGTAGCATACAAGCGGGAGTGGTCGGTATATGAACCAGAGGGGGGATAAATGCAGGGCGGGGAAGGTGATAACAACAAAGCAAGAAAGCTCAAAGATCGCGGTGGCAACAGATAACAGGAGACAGGAGGGTATGAAGGGGGGAAAAACGCACACACACGCAAACACCTTACTGTCTCTGAGCCTCCTGCGGCGGAAGGGGGAACGTGATGACGGGATAATCATCCCATTGCCTCTCACCATCCAAGAACCTTCTCAGCCTCTGGACCTGTGAGGAGAGATACATAACGATGATCTGCATCTTGACGTCAAGGTGGAGCTGGAGAATCTCCGAGCACGTTTTGAGGGCTTGCGTTCGCGTGGCGACGAACATGTTCCCTTCGAAGCCGAGCTGCTTAAGCGCATCGATCAACTCGCTGAATTCTGCGCACCAACCCAACACCCCAAGCTGCAAGAAACCCGGGTTCAGATGCGGATTACGGTGAAATTTGGCCGAAGTGGGCGAACCTGTCCGAATTGTTTGTACTTTGAGTACAAGACACTTGGGGCAGACTTGAGCGCAAAGTCGAACATTTCATTCTGTTCAATAACACCAGGTTGAGGAACGAATGGTTCGGCGGCGGCGGGGCTGGTCTGAATAACACAATGATTATAGGATGAGTTACCACCGCTATCCTGGGTAAAATATCACGCGCACCATCTGAGGAGGGGGGTCTTTAAACCACTCATAACCGGCATAGTCGATTTCTTGGCCGATATCAACGGTTTCCATAGGTTTTCCGAAAATATTAAAGGCGGACATTCTGGTATACTCTTGCGAAAATAGCGAGGCTTCTCTCAGAAGGGCGTTGATGACGGTGTAAAGGATATGATGAGGGAGTCGTTGAAAGAATTGATCGTGGGAGGTGTCTTGATTCCTAGGCGGAGGTACGAAAAACTCGTATTTATGTCCTTGCGTAGGATCTGGATTGATGACGGGCTCTTGCTGCCGCACGGGATCTAGAGGTAGTGGTGGAGCGGTCGAAGCAGGGGATTGGGACGGATCTGGAAGATTCGTGGGGGCACGTGCTGATGAGGAAAATGGGCGCTCATCGGATCGAGAAACGACACTCACAGGTAGGGTGGAAGAGGTCGATGGGAGTTAGCAAAGAAGGGTTATCGCTCGACGGAACCGCAAGAAGATCGGGAACAGATAAAGTCTAGATAAGCGACATGAATATCAGCTCAAGCCGATTGCCACAACTCAAACACACGGGATCCGCACTTACTCTTGGAAGGGTATCAACGAAGAACAAACCTTGTCGAAGAGCTGGACTATTTTCTGGAGTGAAACTGTTGGACCTCTGCAAAAACGAGGGGGAAGATTGGGAGACGACTGTGGGAGATCTGCTTTTCCAAAGTGAGGAACGCCGGTCCGAACTATATCTGGGGAAGTGAGAGGATGAATGACGTGAAGGAGTGGAAGGTCTGGAAGGGGCGTGAAGGATGCGTGTCCTTTGAAATTCCTCCTCTGAGATTAATGCTGAGTCAGGCGGTGGGGTGTATCCAGCAGGCACCGGGGGAGGGATAATCAGTGGTGGGGGAGATGGAGGCGGCTGGGGTTCAACGCTGGGATGGTATTGGTAATATTGAACGTTCCGGGATAACCAAGAAGGTGAGTGCGACGGAAGGGGAGTTGCGGCTAATGACTCAAGCTCGGGCGTAGGACAGCCAGACGGAGAACGGGTTAATGTGAGAGGGTCGACACGTTCGTAAGCGACTCGCGGAGGTTGGAGGCAGCCAGGTTGCAGTTGTACCGCTGTATCTGATTCTTTCTCCTGTGATGCTGAGTCGGACTGAACAGTGATAACAGGGACTACAGTGGCCGAGTTCGAGGTCGGAGTAATGGGAGCTTCCTTGACAAGAAAGGGTGAACAGTCGATTGGGTCCGATACGACGCCGGGGAGTGGATGAAATTCAGTGACTTGCGGAGGGGCGCTAGCTGAGACGGAATCTAAAGAGTAATAGTTCAGAATGCCATGTATGTAAACAAGCAACAAGGTACGAGAACTGACCTCGATCACCGCGCTTGGAATTGCGATTGGTCTTGGAACGACGCGGGAGTTTGAGTGAAGATCGGAATGATTGGAAGCGGCGATATAAGGTGAGGGTACTCCGCGAATCAGATGGCGCGATAGTAGACGGGGAAGAAGGGCGGGTCGACGGTGGAGATGGGAGCTGTGTGTTTGGATCCTGGAGCGGTTGAGAGGCCTTCTCCTGTAGACGAGGTGTCTGTGGATCTGAGAGGATGAAGAATTAGCCTAATTCAAGCGGAACAAATTAACGAAAGAGTACACACCAGTCGCGGAAGGCGGGCCAACGAAGGCTGTGTGATGGGAAGTACTCGCGGGGACGTGGGTTGGGGGCTTCGGAAACTCGGAGAGAAGACTTTCGGTAGAGGCGATTGGAAGGTGAAGCCTAGACCTAGACTGGCTCTGTCTTGAGTGAGGTGTTAACGGTAGAGAGCTTCGCGAGTAGGATTTGGATAGCGGAAGCTCCGGAAGTGTATGGGAGATGGACTTTGACCTTGGATGGTGGAGGCGCGGATGATCGGGCTTGTGATGGGAGAGTGCAAATGGGGGAGAGATCTCAGGTATTTGTCTGGGAGTCAAAGGAGATAGACTTCGAGTATCGAGAGTACTGGTTTCGTGGTCGAGATCTGGTGGCACTTCGTCGTAGGTGATCTCCTCGAAGTCGTCAAAACACGAGTTGCCTTCGTCTGCTTCGAAGACGGAAGAGAGGAGCTCGTTAGTCACCGCGGGTTTGTCACTGGCAGAAGAATGTTTCGAGGCGCGTTTGGAGCCTTTGAGGCTGCGAACGATCCTGGCTGGCAGGATGCTCGTCGGTGTATACATCACAGATGGTATAACGAGGATGAAGGTTGCAGAGACTGGCTCGCTTGCGGTTTATAGCGTGGAGTGGCAGAAGAAAACGCGGAAGGGGTATAGGGAAAAGAAAAGGAGGGGGGAGGAAGATAAAATGAAGTGCTCACCTTTGAATGAAGGACACTTGTGGTTCGTGCGCTGTGCGGTGGAGACTAAGCCAGATCCTGTAACTTACCGCCGATACCTCGAGGTGTGAAAGAGGAGAAGGGGAAAACGGTTTCTGTTCGCCCCCAATGCCTCCCTGGACGCCTTAAGGTCAGGGCGTGGACTCTCACCCTGATCCGAGGCCATTTCCGGTTCACAATACCTCTCGCTTATTGATATCCATTTATGATCCAGGGCGGCTGCTTCATTTCGTGACTGGGGGCACGCACCTCATAGATTTTGACTCTCATCCAGGAGTCGGAGAGCCAGCTTCGATAGTAAGTCAGGTAAGGAGTGCATCAGAAAAAAAGATTCATAATCCCATGCCAGGATCTCATGTCCACAGGTTCGGCGATCCTCAAGCCCTCGTTTGCTCAGGTGGCCTCCCCGAAAACGTTCACGTCGTCCCTAAAATCAGGAAATTACCGCTCCTGATCCCATTTCAAACGTTAACCGCTGACGGTGGGGGAAAATGACACCTGGCACGTTTGTGCTTGGTCGCGGGGAATAATCCCTAACCCAAACGATCCCTACTGGTGATCCTGAGCTCTGCTCCGTCTCTCTCCGCTAGGAACATGAAGGATTAGCCTACCTAAGGCCATTGGGACTATGGCCGTGGCCATCGCTTTCGGTTGGGTCCACCTCTCCGACCGAACGATCGCCAAGGCTCCTTCGAATGGTGGGAGCATTACTTCCACGAAGGAGAGAAGAATATTTCGTTTCCGACGCACGTCTGAAACAGGGGGTACCCACCTCCATGGGCCTGGGTAGGCAAATCTTACTCAACGTTCCACGCAATAATCAAACCTGTCTCATCGTCGACATCAACGGTCTGCGCTTTACGGAGGTTCATCGAGAACTCTGCGGAGGGCACGAGAGTGCAGAACTTTCGAGGAATTAACCGCTCTCAGTGTATGACTAGGCCAAACGTCACGAATATCGTACGAAGCCAAATCCTGAGGTCATAGAATACGCTGGATGTCCATGAAACAATATTTATAGTTCGAAACATTGATGTACGGTAGGCCATCTCTACTGCCCACTCCTAGCACACGTGAAAGGGATGACGTTGAAAATTGTACATTCCTGAATCGAAATTCAAGGTGTGAGATCCGACGGGCATTCATTACTGCGAGAGAATCTGGACAGAAGGAACTGACCGGAACAGGCTCGGAGTGACGTCAAAAATGATTTACGCACGCTGCACGGCACCATACGTCGGGGTCTGCTGACGATGCTGTTCTTGTTCGTCACCGTCCAGATCCAGAAGCGGTGCTTCTCTATGTCCACCATTACCGATCAACCTTCCCTCCTCTCGTTCCACATCGCTCGGTTGCTCTCTGTGTAAGAGTCCTGCAAACCCACGAACAACCCGCTTCGCCTTCGCAATGTTCCAGGCAAGGAGTGATGTAGGGGTGTGTAAGACCACTGCCGTCGCCTGAATCACCAACCCTCCACCACCAGTCAGTATCCAAACGATGAGGAACCTCCCAATGTTCCCAACCCATGCGGACGCGAACATCATCTTGCGCTTCGAGAACGGGTAGGTGAGCCCGATTGTCTTGGTCCATGAACCCTCCCCGAATTGAAATGGTTCCTCAAACCCACCACCAATGATGCCACTCAACCCACCCTCACCCCCATCACACCAGAGGATAGTACTTCCCGTTTCGCGCGCGCGCTGACGGGCTTGGTTCCACATTGCGAGTCCGACAGAAGGGTGCCAGGTGCGTGCGGGCGCAAGAATCAACGCCGGTCGTGATTCGAGTGGTAGGAACAATGTTTGTGATGCAAAGTCAAGACATATTGATGAGGTGATAGGGATGGGACGTGTGTAACCTGGTGCTTCTGCCCAGTCGCTTTTCCGTGTTCCTGCAGGTGGCCCAAGCGGGAGTTCGTATATTGCTGGTACTTCGTCAGACGGAAGCATTGAGAATGATTCTGCAACTGGAACACTGATGTGAGCTCCAAAACTGGCACCGTTGGATCAAATATCAACATACTCGGGACTAGGCTTCGTTTGTAATATTGTAGAACAACCCTACCATCAACGAGCAAAGCAAATCCGTTTCATTTGCTCGTCCTTTTACTCCAAGAATCTGGGACGGTTTCCTCAAAACCTACGCCGACATGGAGTCCCTTGTGGCCTTCGAGTACGTTGTTGTAAATCTTCTCAAATGTTGTGTTCCGCTCGGCATCAGTGTTAAACTGAAGGACACGTTCCGGCCATAAAACAAGTTTCGCATTTGTCATCTTCTTCGTTTCTGTAATGTAGTCATCGAGGGTTGGAGAGTGAGGTGTCCTTTGGGGAAGGTGAGTCTGAGGTAGGGCACATCCAAGTGAGAATGGCGTCGTGGTGGTTGTATAGGTTGGGTTTGGGATTGTGTGCATCCAAAGCGATGGTGTTGCAAGAGCGAGAAGGAATACGGCGAATGCATACTTGTGGTAATATGTCGTGTGGTCTCGGGATGGGGCTGTGTCAGGGTTATCGGTATATGGTGTGAAACTCTCCACGCTCCTCGGGCCTTCTAGATCTTGAATTAATAGCGCATGTTGAGAGAGCGGAACGGCGATGACTTCTGTGAGCATCACAGACCATGCTGCCACAATAAAGTCGGTCCCCCAAGGTCCTAGGCACGAGGAGACCCAAGTGTAAGGCCCAGACCCAGTCACAGGGCTCCACATGAACAGCCTCCCAACGGGAGACAACGTCGAGATCACTCCCCACAACGAAGCCCATAATGCGGGAAATGCCGCGAGTCGGAACCAGTTGTACCGACGGTTTTTTCCAATGTAGCATGCATCAATGTATATGGCCGAAATTGAGATCGCTGATACTAGGGCCGAGATACCCGCCAATAGAACTGTTGACAGGACTGATGCTTGTAAAGCATTCGACGCCGCGCTGGCGTAGGATATCGAAGCACCAATCGTCGACGCAGCCCAAGGTTGTGCGAGTTTGACAGCTCTCCTGGAGGAGAGCCGCGGATAGAGTTGGATTGCAACTAAGAGCCCCACGAGGCCGGCGAAATCTGGAGAGGGGGAGAGACTCGCGGAAGCGAGGATTGTGGTGGCTATGAACGCCACAATGGAAAGCACGTCCATCGGGGATGCTGGTTTTTGTAGTCTGTCAGGTGGAGACATTAGGACATCAATCGAAGTTGAAACATTACAGTGTAAGCACTGTACAATTGTTCGCGTTTGCGCTGCTTTTCACAGTTGTGGTAGAGGTACACGATCGAGTCGCGATTTAGTGTGGCGGATCTTTGGCGCCTACTTATGCTCCTACTCGGGCGCCAAAGTCATTTTGAGGCGGGTGCCTTATGAGCGCGGCAACAGCCAGGCTGGTCACAACGATCCCGGTTCCTTCTCGAGGACCATTCAGTGGTATGGTATGAGGTGTGGTTCATGATTTCGAACAAGACGGAAAAATATTGAGCATCATCGAAACATTTTTACTGTTTATTGATATCAAATTCAAAGCCCAACTGCATTCCGCGGCGTGTGCAGCCTTGAACTCGACGTCTTGCTGTTTTCTGCTCAAGGGTAATCAAAGTCCCCGCGTTGCCATCATGTCTGATGCTGTGTCCGGGAGAATTGTTCAGGAATTTACGCGTTGAACAAGTCGCTGGGTCACGTTCCAGGCTGAGATACACCCGGCCAGCCACCAGAAATGGGTCCAGGGGCGTTCTCGTCTTCCTCAGGTTTTGATGGAAGAGAAATAGCGCCCCACCTAAACTTCAGGAGGATAAGCTATCCTGTCAAACATTTCTTAACCCAGATTTTACTCCTTGTCCCCGTCGGGGAAAGAGAAGTAGATGGACCCACGGCGGGTGTTTCGACTTGACGTCTCCCCACCCGACTGCACCGAGGACAACAGGACCCCTCCGCTGGCCCTGGGTCTCCTGGACTGATGCTTACTTCTCTCGCATCGTGATGGTGATGCGGATCTGTTCGCGGGTCAGGTTTTATGTCCGTGTACTCGTTCGACGCAAAGAGAGCGCTAGAGCCTTTACCGGCAGACACACGTGGAGTGTGGTAACTAATGTCCAAATAAGTCAAGTCCAACAGCGCGGGTATAAACAATCCCAGCCATCTCTCAACTCACAGCCAGCTTTGCTTGATTGACCGAACGCCGACCCTTTCGCGTTTTCTAATCCGTCGCTTTCGTCCTCTACCTCCGACCACAACGGCCAAAAGTGTTCCCCACCCACACCCTACGCTTCCACGGTTCTCTCATATTTTGCTCGGCTTTGCTGTACGTCTGCCAATGCCTCCATTCTACATGCCTCAGCACGCTTATTGGACAATTATTTGTCAGGTTCTCGATGCTAGATTCCAGTTTCTAGCCGCCTTTAATCTGTTTGTACACTTAACACTTCGCCCATTATGACCATCACGTCCAGGACATCTCAAGACGGGACTCAATTGCGCCCCGTCTGGCCCCCACCTCGCCAACCGTTGCCTCCCCATAGATTGGCAAAGCTGGCCAATGCACTTGGCGTTTCAACCCCCCTACCCGCCACCGGTCCTATTCCCACGAGGATATCACCCGTTCCATCTCCGTCCTTCTCAGACGCGAACCTGATGTTTCGCTCATCGACCCCCTCTGCCAGTTCAGTGCACACTGTCACGACCTCCATGACCTCCAAATTTCTCCTCCACATCGTCCCTCCTAAGGACCTCGCCCAGGCCGCAGACGAGTCTCGATACACTCCCCTTCCTGTTAGTGCTTCAGGATACCACTCGCAGTATGAGCGTGGTACACTCGTCCCCCTCCACCAGTCACTCCAGGGGCAACTCACGGCGATCGCCAAGGAGTATGCGCTCCCTAGCACTATTGGTCTCGTTCTATACCTCGTATCTTCCACTCCAGGTCCTAATACGGTAAACCCGACGCCTTATCGTGATGCAACTTTGCAGGAGTGGGAGAACGAGGGACAGGGCCCCAGGATTTCGGAGGCAATCTGGAGGCATATCTGGATCCGTGTCCTCAAGGTAGAGAAAGAGGATTCCGTACCGTTCTCCTCTCGAGCTGGCACCCCAGATGTGGGATGTATTGCTTCCCAGTCATCGCCTTCCCTGCTCGATTCCACCGCCATGTCCAGTTCCCTCAAACCCCTTGTTTCTACCAGCAGACTTGACGTACTAACCAATCCTGGTTATCCAATCACCCCTTCTCCAACGACACCGCCTTCATCCATTCTCGATATTAACAGATCTCAGTCACATCTCAGACGTGCAGCTGCTCGCTCTCTCACGATCCCTATTGACCGAGAATTATTGTCTTCTCCCGCTCTAACCGAGCCTAGTCCTAACCCGGACGCCATTGATATCCCTGGTCTCCATTCGAATTCGTTTATTCCGGTTTTAGCCAAAGTGGAGTTTGTGATCGATCAGACAAAAGCCACTTGGTATGAGCCCTGGCTGAGGAGTCGGAGGTTAAACCATGCCAAACGCGCAGAGAGCCGTGCACGCGGTGCTAGCTTCAACAACGGGGAAGCGTCAGAGGACGATAGAAGGGCCCCGATCAATCTCCGCCTTGTTGATAAGGCACAAGCGGAGGCTGATGTGCATGGCTTCCTCAGGAAAGTCGAGGACTATTTGCGGTTGGAGGACGACGAAGATACGTCAGGGACCACAAAAGGGGAGGGTTACTCTCAGCTCGACGAAGACGAAGACGACGACGACGACGACGAGCTGGACGACGAGGAGATTACAGCTCAGTTCCCTCCTGTTCCTGGTGCGAAAGACCCATTGGCAGACGTATTTGGAACGGATGCTGACACCTGGGCTGAAATCCATGCAGACAATCGTCCGGTCCGGAAGTCCAACTCGAATGTTGTGGATCTTGCTTTGGATGGTGCCGCGCTGGCGGAGGACCTCTTACCGGGGGAGAATGACACTCCTCAACCAAATGACGAGGAAGAAGTGAAGGAGTTATGGGAGGGTCAATCTCGACCTCGCTTGTCCGTCACGATCCCGAACTCTCCTCCCAATACTGCCTTGGATACTTCCAACAGAAAGTCTGCCCCTCCACCCCTTAATCTTTCAGCTGTCACCCCTGGTACCGCTCTCGGCCTTCCGGTGATCCTCACCAGCCCGTTACCAAGCAGTGGTGACGAGAGCGCCGGCCTCCCCTACCTTCAAGGTGGAACTCCCTTAGAAGGAATATTTACCACCAGCGAAGGCGAAGAGCTGACGCTGGAAGTCACAGAGGCTGAAGAGGTGACTCGCGGACCGGTCCAGGACAAGCGGGACGGCGCGTTCTTTGAAGGCCTTGATTTGGGACTGAGTTTCGACATCGACGATACGGTAATTGGGGTACCTCTGTTATCACCCCCTTTCTTGCGCTGACCCTCCGCATAGTACGATGCAAATGACCCTAATGATCGAAGACGAAGTCAGTATTTGATGAAAGCCAAACTTGATGAAATTGAGAAGGTGTGCTGTTTACGAATTACCTGGTTCCAGTCTCTGACGATTTTCCCCAGCAATTTGTCCAGTTCTCTCCGCGGGCTCTAAAATCGGAGTTTACAGACGCGGAACAATCTCCTCCTCGCTCCCTCACTCATAAACAGACAAGGTCAAGGTCATCCATGGCCAGCTCCGCATCTTCTTTCTCCCCCTCAAAGCTGCTCAGAAGGAGCAGCAAGAGATCGAGTAAAGTGTAGGGACGATCACTTCTTACTCAATAAATAGGCTAATTGCGTGTTCTGGTGTCAGCCGATCTGAGGATGTTACTTGGCCGACAGTTCCTTACTCAACATTAACGTCTGACACGCCAGACTCCCAGTTGGATGCTGACACGTTGGGCCAACCACAGTGGACGTTGAACGGCGTTGCTATGCAATCACCCAGCAGGAAGAGTTCGTCACCGCTCATTTCCGAAGAGTCGCTTGCGAGGAAGAGGGAGGAGACTTTATATCCCCCTCTCCAACCTCCACGATCCCTCGGGTCGCCCGTCATTCCACTCTCACCAGACCCCTTTGGAAGGTACCCCTCATCGTTCGTTCCATTTGAGGAAGTGCCTCCGGTACCTGCAGTCCCTGAGATGCCAATCCGGCCCACCCACAAGGCTACGAAGTCTTCTATCTCTACGATCATCAAAGAGGAGAGAACACCATCTAGCAGGTTCTCGCTCGACTCAACTCCCGACGACCATAACCCAAATAACCTCGCTCCTGGAAAAGAATCTAGGTCTCGAAGCACTTCTATTGTCAGCGTCAAGAGCATCCGTAAGTTCTGGAGGAAGAGTGGTACCAAAGGCTCGATTTCCCAGTCTACTCCAAGCTCTGGCAAAAACTCTCCCACACCATCTCCAAATAACTTCTTACCTCCTACACCATCTCCTGTCCCTACTGATACACCACAATCTCAATACCCACCTCTTCCTCCGTCGAGAGCTCCATCTCGTGCTGATTCCGTCTTGGATCATCTCCGATTTGACCAGGATTCAAAATACCCTGTTCATCCTAATAAAAGCCCATCGAACCAAACGACTACCCCAGGACCATCCACGGGGCCCTCTCCGTCTCCCACACCACCGGAAAACAAGACGGGGAACGTGAGAAAGTCTATCCTGAAGAGTTTTAGGTCCGGCAGCTTCTCGCAGACACCGATGCCAGGAGATAATGCTCGCACGAGCATCGACAGGTCGAACAGCGAACTTATCCCTCAAGGTCAGGGTTCATTAAAAAAGCGGCGCCCGAATGCGTTTGAGAACGTTTCCCACCGTGTACGAGGATCTATTTCATCCACCTTGTACGATTTGCCACCGAGCCCAAGTATTCCCGAACACTTCCCCATCAATGGTAACCAACCACAGAGAATGTCGATCTCGACCAATAATACAAACAAGGCTCGTCGGGCTTCGATGAAGAGGACTGGTCCGGCTGGATCGCAGTCGTCGACGGACTCGTCGACACCTTCAGTTGTCTCACCGGTGTCGATGTCAACCGCTTCGCCACCGCGGAACAACGGCGTGATTGTTCGAAGGGGATCCCAGGATTCGGAGGACGAGTTGTCCGCCCTGGATACTTCACAGTTCGAGCTCATCACTCCTCCGAAACACGGGATGCGCTCGTCACTGTCGTACCCGTATCACGGTCTGGAACACTAGTTTCGGGCACGCGCGACTTTCTTGACCCCCTCGCTACCGCTCTTGGTTATAGACAGACTTTTAATGCACGCTCGCACTTCACCTTGCTTTCGGCTTTCGCTTTTCTTTTTGCATGTAATTTAATCGCTCACGTATTCCTTTTTTATCCTTGCTTTTCTTTCGTTGACCATGTTACCTCTATATCCCCAGACTAGTCCGGCACCCAGATAGTAACTAGTGCATACAACCCTCACCCTGCGCTTTGGACGTCTGCCGTTTCGTGCATATACCATTCGAAAACTATTGTAATACAAGGAGCCGTCTAGAGCTTTGGCACAACAGACCAACAGGCGTGTGAGCGGACGTCAAGCAGCCCGCTGGAAGGGAGAATGGCGATCGCAACTAATGGAATTGGTTCTCTGTGGAGTCCGCTCCGACAGCTGAGGTGCTTGACGATCCAGATGAAATAGTCGTCAAGATTCCATCGATGTAGTTGGCCCCACTCCTGTTTTTATGTTGCGTGAGAAACGCGTGGGGATTGACGAAGGGACAAGGGGACAAACCATTTCTGATGTGTGATGATGTCGATGCCGAGCTCACGCTCCTTGTTCTGGATTAGGTCGACGTAGGCGTTGATACCCTCAGTCTGGTACCTCCTCGCCAGCTCGGCTGTAACAAATGAAGCAAAATCTCCACGCGACCAAACATAAAAGGACAAAAAACGCACCGATGATCGTCGCATTGGCGTGCACCCCACCTACAGAAACAGTTTGGAAGACGAATCTGAGTATTCGCAATCAGCAAATCTGAAGAACCCCAAAGAGATATTTCTCTAAACTTACCCTTCCTTAGCAAGCTCGTCAACGAAACTCTTCAGATCTTGTTCTAAAATTGTGAGTCTGGGATCTGCTGAGGTGCGTTACGTTTCGTGGACTAACCCGTGAATCCATGGGCTCCCCAATTGAAACTTGGACTCAGGTTATACACCAGCCACCTAGATAGTGCAGTCAATCCTCGGAAATTACGTCGCACCTACATCAACGCTCACTTTCCGGGATGTTGTTCCCGAATCCTGCGAGCGAATGATTTCGCTTGCTCCAGATTGGGAGTCTTGGTCTCCAACCAAACCATATCGGAATACGGCGCGAAAGCAATAGCTCGCTTAATGGCCATCTATATGTAGATATGAATACGACGAGTCGGTCACAGAAACTACAGGAAAAAAAACTTCGATGCCAGCGGTACAGTGATAATAGCCCTCTCGGGTCCTAGGTACTTCATGTGGAGGAGACCAAGGGTGAGAATGAGTCACTTTGACGCTGGAATATCGCATACTTACAGTCCCAATCCCAGAATACGGGCTCTCCAAGAATATCCTGTGCGACGATCCTCGCCTCGGAGTTGGATTTGCCGGAGACAGCCTTAAGGTACCCCTCATACGCAGCCTCCTTGTCAGAAATACTGGAAGTGTTGATGGCCCGTCTGACGGCTACAAAGGAACTCGTGAGACACCACGTACACCTACGAGTCTTGCAACTTACCTTCGTTGAAAGTGACGAGTTCGTGGCTGGCCACCCAAGCAGCTTCGATTTGATCAATCTCCTTTCCCGACTTGCCACCAGCTTCGGCCTCCTGGAGCACTTGCGCCAGACTCTTGGGTGCTGAAGTCGTTACTCCCTTGATGAACTCGTGGTCGGTCATATCAACAGTCGACGAGATGAGTTTTCCGGCTTCAGAATCGGTGCGAGCAATGAGGAGCATCGTGCTTTTCAGCAAATCCAGTTGGAACCGAGCGGCGATGAAGCGTGAGATGTGTGTCGAGGTTGGCACCAGGACTTTGCCAGCTAAATGTCCACACTACAGAAACCCAATTAATCCTACTGTAAAATTAGTCGAGAGGGATTTCATGATTACCTTCTTACCACCATGTAACTGGTCCTCGAAATGAACAGCGGCAGCACCCTGAACCTCACTGAATACTTGATTGGAGCAGTCCAAGGAACATACTCACGTTCTCAGCAAACATCTTGGTCAATTTCATGACCGCCGATAGTCCACCATGTCTGCACCGCATATAAGCATGGGAAAAGACAGAAATTGGCGCAGGCTTACCCAGTGTCACCATCTGCAATGATTGGACGAAGGTAGTCAACGTATGGCATCTTTTCTCGAGCTTCCGGCGTCGCGCTCATCCGGGCATCGTAATGTTTCCTGTCGTGCAATTGCTGAGCCTTGGAGATCCGTTGCACTTGATTGGGAACGGTGGTATATGGGTAATCACTGCACCAAAGGCTCTAAGCACTCGGATGCTCGGAGATGAACGTTGGTTGGTTACCCAAGATCCGGACCAACATCATTGAACCCAGTCGTCAATGTGCTCGAAGCCACCCAACCTGAAATGTATACGACTTCCGAGTAGGGTGCAAGTTGCGTCATCTGCACCGGATCGACAACTCCAATGGTATGCACCGGTCGCTTCTCGTTCGCAGCTTCGGTGAACAGTTTATAGAGCTTGTCTGCCATCAGTGTCGAAGGCAGCGGAAGTACTGGCATCGATCCCTGTTTCGCGACAATGTCCGTAGCGGTATAAGGTCGGGACAGCGACGCGAACCTAGGCTGCTTGAAGAAAGCCTCCACGTCCGCAACTCGTTCCTGAAACTCCTTCTCTTCCTCTGCAACGGATGGCGGCCTGAGTGGCAGCTGTAATGACGCTGTTGACGACATGGACATGATACGGGATCCTTGAAGAGCGGTGCCTCGCACTCTCAGTCTGCGCAGGTTGTGCATGACTACAAGATGAAGATGGTGGGGAAGTATGTAGTGAAAGTGTAAGCCCAATTCGCCGAGCTTTAAGGTCGGACCGGCAACGGTCCATATCGGCCGAGGCTTGGCGGTCGGACTTAGTGATCGATGATGTAGCGCGCCGAGTGCGGGGTGCGGAAGCACTTTGATTAGCACACACAAAAACGAAGCGACCAAACGTAATATGTCCGAGGGCGACTAATAGTACACATTGCAAAGCACAGACACAGAGACAACACTTCAATATACGCTTACAGACCCCAGGATAGGATCAGCAACTACGACTGATTGCTTCACTTTAATGTTGGTTTGAGCCACCAGTGTCGAATTCGAGCTTCTACGCGAGAGTTTTGAAGATTCAGAACCTTCGAGCAGTCGCGTGCCATCTAGAGCGATGCGACATTTCCTGTACATCCACATATCAGCGAGATAACTTGTAAAACTCTTCGATTAACTCACGAGACGATCTGTTCCCAATAACTGACGGGTTCAAACTCATACTCGTATTCACCGCCAAAGTCAGCATCTAGGTGCTCCTTTGGAATTAATTCTAACAGGTCCGGGTTAAAACGCATCTAAATTGGTGCTTTTAGTCGCACGGTCAGCGTTGGAGAGTTCGTCGACCTACCTTATCACGAGTAACCGGATCCAAGAAGGGGGAAATCCCCTTGTAGAAGAAGTTCAAGAGTGGAGGAAGATTTACGACGATAGCTCTCCCGAGAGTCTCGACGTAATGTTGTTGTAGGATGGTCAGAACCTATAAAAGGGTGAACATGGTTCCCTGGTTCGAGCACCGGCTATTGCCCACCTTACGAGCCACCGAAATTGAGGGATTGGTCCTGAGAGTTGTGGTTTTATAGTCGACGATGATCATTAGCGATTCCTGGCCAGGGGGCATGAGGTCTTTGGCGCGTTCGCTTTGGGGTGGAATAAACGGGTGTGAAGGCCAGAACTGACCAGAGCACTCACAGACACCACACGAGATGTCGTAGCTGGCGAGGACTCGTCTCGGTGTTTTCTCGTCCAGGCCGCATGTAGAGTATCGGCCGCCCGTCCTTGTCAAATCCGGTAAGGATACTAGGGATATGCGTTATCACCTACAAATGGACAACCATAGATTCAACCGCGCTTACATCTTTCCGGTTTCACTTTCGATTCGGACCTGCATCATGATCGTCTAGTACCTAGGTCACACCGAGATGGTACATCAGGGTTACCTCTTCTGGGGGGATCAGGTCGGGTTGAAACTCCCGTCTCCACTCCATGGTCTTCTCGATGCGTTTCTTCGCGTCTTCGAATTTCCTAGAAGAGAAGTTAGCACTTGGTCTCGACGAATCTTTGGACAGGAGTAGGGAGCATACCACTTGGCAGCCCTCATGTACCGAGGCATGGTGTCCGGCTTATCTAGAAACCTGAGCTCCCAGGAATAATACGGGTCGTCTTCGGGGAGCTGCAATGTGGCTGCATACTAAGATTCAAGATTCATCAGCGTCATTTGAGCCACTCCGAGTAAAACGCTATGAACCTCTCGCAAAGCCTCGATCTGGGCCTGCTGCTCTTCGGTGTAATTGTATATTGGGGTAACGATAGTTCCCTCAAGGGGCGAAGTCAAGACCTGTGAGGTTCCTGGCATCTTCAGTCACGATGGTGGCTAGTGCAGGGCGTGTAAAAAGGAGTGGTAAAGGAATATTTCTAGCAGTATCATCGTCATCAGCTCCGACCTGATCCTTTTTATACCTTGTGTCTTTGTGAGTAGATTCTCAGCGGGTCGAACTCCATCAATGAGTCCGATCCTCGATGATCGGAATGACAAAGCCAGTGCGAGTGGCGGTCGGTTGACCCCGCCGGTGATGACGAACCCGCAACGGCTTGCCTCCGCGGCAAAGAGGATTGAAATTTATTTCCTAGCTTATCACACGTCTCTTAGCTCATCCCAGCACCTGCTCCACGCCGTCTGGAAACTTGTATCCACCTTGGCGACGAACCTCCATGTATGGTCAAAATACCAGCGGCCAAGTAGTGTTTCAAATTCTCACCTCATCAAACACCTTCATTTCCAACAGACTCTTGTCATGTCCCCACTCGGAACTCTCTAGCTTGCCGTCCCTGATACAGCGCGCCACTTCGTCAGCCTGGAAGTGCCACCCTCCTCCGATATAACTGAATTCTTTCGTTTCACTGGTTTCTACGTTTCCGCTCCCGAGTTTGTCGAAATATTCAACAGTGAATGCCCCTGGCTTATAAATCGGCGCGTCGATGATGATGTTACCGTTCCGGAATCGAATGTTGGCGCCCGGCCGTGTCTTAGGAAGTGTGATGGAACAACTCAGGATCGCCTGCGCCTTCAACGTCCTATTAAAGGTCAAGACAAACGTCGTAGTCGCATCCACTCCGGTTATCGGTGTTTTCAACATCGATGCCGCAATGTGCCCAGGCTCCTCGCCCTTATTGTCAGGGTGCTCGTACATGGTCATGATTGCCTTTGTCATGATTGGTATAGCGTCAACCGCCTTGCAGCAAATCGCATGTGGCTGGGTAAACTCACCCAGACCATCGGATAGGGACCGCTGTCACGAGAAAGGTCCATTCAGCATACTGTCACACGCAATCCATCATGCGCAAGAGAGACATACAGATCGAGTAATGCTCCGCCTCCAAGCTTAGGATCCAGAATCCTATGGCTTGTCGGCAGGTCTTTGCGTCTAGTTAGGGACCATCAGGCGAAAAGGGCAGATATATCATACACGCACTTTCGATGTCAAGGTCATCAGACAAGTCGGCACGAAGGGAGACCGGAGGTCCGAGCCTTCCATCCTCTAAAACTCTCTTGAACGCGCAAGCAAGCGGCTGAAACCTCGTCCACATAGCCTCCATGAAGAAAACCCCGTTCTCCTTCGCCAGGCTCATCAGGGATTTGAGTTCGGTAGCGTTTGAGGTCACTGGTTTCTCACACAGGACGTGTTTCTTGGCAAGGATCGCATCCTTAGAGTTCTGGTAGTGGTGTGTGTGAGGAGTTCCTGATTTTCATCGCCCTTCAGCAAAATCGGAGGTTTAGCAAGGTCTCTACCCACCGATATAGACGGCGTCAACGTCCTTTGAGCAGGCTTGTTAGCAACAACCCCACCTCATCGGTTTTCTCGGACTCCTACCTTGTCGGCATACACTTCTTCATAGGTTCCGTATGCCTTAATGGACCTGTCACCTCGACCAAATTTGTTGACAAATTCCTTGGCCTTGGCCGCGTCACGCGATCCAATCACGGCGACCTTGTGAACGACATCACCCACGGCACGCCTTCAATATGACCGTGAAAACGAGGTGCGTATCGGAAGGCGAGGGGTGAACTTACGTCCTCGGATCTATCAAAACATCCTACATCCTCATGGATTAATGAACGGAAGCTTTGCTGTACAAGCTTCTGAATACGCACACTGACGAACTTGGCGGCAATCGCACCGGTGGAGATTATTCCCCACCGCAACACGAAGGGCTGATCGGAGGACATGGCGGGTTCAACGTTATCGTCAAAGCGGGACCCGATGACCAGAGGTCGGTATACTATAGAATTCAACCCCGGAATCTCTGTGGCGGGATTCGTTATTGGTGGAGCCCAAGGATCGACTTGATTTTTGTGGTCTGGTCCGGGGGCGCCCCACGAGATCAGTGTACCGTGTGCGCCACGGACGGATCCACCGAGTGAAGTATACGCTCGATATTCAGCTGATTTGAATTGTTTGGAATAAAGCAACGGGTTCTTCTACTGTACACAACATAAAAATATGCACTTCTTCGCTCTATCTGCCAATCTAATCAGAACTTGACATACGCACTCGCATAGCTGACGCTTGAATCCCCAACATTGAAACACTTGCTGCTCTGTTCGTACCTCACCCACTTGATCTCGGCCGACCTACCCTCCTTCTCGAGCTCGCTCAATGCACCGAGGAGAACACCGATCGGATGACGTCCACAGATCGTGTTCTTCGTCCTGACGAGGTATTCAGCAAAATCGTGGTGTGCTTGAGAGGCTTTCGAGGGAGGGAGAGTAAGTAATTCCATTGCTTCGTGGTCCAAAGCCGAAATCGATTGATGGATCGGGTGGTCGGCGGAAGGCGGTGGACCGCCGCGGGAGAGACGGATAGCACCCGCGGTACTGGGTGGTGGTTGTGGGTAGTAGAGTGTATACGAGAATCGTGTTCCCCTGGTGTGCGAGGTGTCGGTCACTGTGTCACTGGAAAACATGGCGGGCACTCACCAGTGACAAAAATCGCTCGAGACCACGCAAAACGTATCCTCTCTCGCGAGGAACGGCGCAATAACTCTCCCAAATCGAACTTCCGTCTCGCGATCTATCGCGCCGACGAGGATAGGAACGATGGATATGTCCAACCTACGGGGACGATCAGCCCCAAGTCGCAGCCCAGAAGTTGGGTTCCTCACCCTTCGAACACCTTACGCACATAAGGTAGGTGCATTTCGATGCTGTGCTCATCTTCGTCGGTCTGTACATCCATATCACTAAAACTCCCCGTGCTACGCAATTCGGTAATGGCTATGCACCACATTCCTTAATTGAATCACAAGCCTCTAGAGGAAGTGAAACCCACTCTCTAGATCAAGGGAGAGATTTCCTATGGGGGTCGCGTAAGTCTTGCATTTGGATAACGCGCAACCATTCAGGTAAACGTGGTGGGATGGTCCAAGGACGAACACCCGCTTTCTGAGGTTGTTCATGAGCGAATGAGAAACACAGGAACCCAGGCAGTTGGATGGAACCCACATCCCAGTAGTATCGATGCTCTTATAGGCCCAAGCAGCAGCCGGCCCCGAATACGAGTATCCTGCATGGCTGGATTTATGTTCGGTAATCGATTCTTGGACAAAACCGAAACCGAAGGCGGGCGTACGGAGCGATGACCGCCTTACATCCTATGATAGGCGGTGTGTAGTTCTCCCCAGGCTCTGGTTTCACGGCAGATAGCCAGCCATCTAGTTGGCGACTCAGTTGCTTTCCTGTAGGATGCGTTAACTACCGCTCATTTAGATCGGAGACGTGTTGTGAGACGCACCGTTCCCCGTATACCAGGAGTCTGCGTGGGTGGCGGTTCTGTTTTTCCAAGCTTGAAGGTGTCTCCTTCATTCCAAGCCGGAGGGGGCCTACCTGGTGGTCATCGATAGTGATGGATGTGATCGAGGCAAGCGCTAATTCAGGCAGCTCCTAAGACGGAGAGGGGCGTTGTATAATGATGATACTGCATGGGATTCGCGGGGAAATACATGATGGTAGAAAACAACGGTAAACTACAAGCCTTCAAATTACTCCTCTGACCTCAGACGAGCGGCTGGATTGGTCACTTTGACACCCAAAACCTTTGCCCTGAAACAGAAAATCAGTTCAATGAACTGCTGGACATGATTGGGGTTGCAGACGCACCGTTCCAAGATGACAGTTCGGTTGCGACTACTCACGTTGTGAGCGATCTCGGCAGCGTACTTGCCATTATGCATCAGGAGCAGGTCGACCTCCCGGACGTTGTTAACCAGGAACTTCTTCAAACCGTTGGGGAGAAGGTGTCGTGTCTATGGTTTGGAGTAAGTTTCAAGTTGGGGTGAGGAAGAGATCAACTCTTTGACTGACTTTCTTGTTGCTGCCGTATCCAATCTGACCAGTAGCGTTGAGACGAGGAAATGGAAGAATCGCAATATGCACGAACCTTGGGCATAGCAGCTTGGCCCTTGAATCGCCTGCGGACCCTGTTATCAATACCCTTTGGTTTCCGCCAGCTCTCCTTGACGCTCTTGTAGCGGTCGGATTGGTGACGCCTGGAAAGAGATTAGTGCATAGGACGGTCTCAGGGAACCATGCACACACTTGAAGCGCGTCGTGCGTTTCTTGACGATTTTAATGGTGGCCGCCATATGGGGCTCTATGGAAAGTCGTCAACGATCAGGTTTTTCGCATAGAGGGCCCATCCGATGGGTGTGAGGTTCATCCAGCGATTCTGACCACCAAACCACCGACATATTGGCACCAATCGACGCAAAATCGACCTCGCAATCCATCGTTAGGGACGCTAGGATGGAAAGTACGCACAGTTTTGAGGAGTCCTGACGATTACGGGCGTGGGTGGGGAGGCGTTGGAGCGTGTAACGGATGGGAACTCCGGCAAGCCACCGAATGATGGCGGGACACCGGACACCGCTGATCCGGCTACACAAATATTCGGAGATATTGGCAAGGGTGCCGGTGAGAATATTCGGATGAGAAGACTCTGGAGGTATCCACCAGCATTGGACAATCCGTGCAGGGAAGGCACGGCGACCAAGCGGTACAGACTCAAAGTATCTACTTAGATGTTCCGTAGACCAGGCAGGCCGGATACCTTGGGAAAGCTCCAAAATTCGGTCGGGAGTAATCGCCCGTGTCGGATTTGTGGGGATAAAGATGTCAGGAGCGGCTACTCCGCCATTTCGTTCCTTTGCTCATTGACATTCTCCACCTCTTCTCCTCCTCCCCGCTTATAATTACTTTCTCTTCATCCGTCTTTCTCAATCGCCCCCATATTCTGTTCCTAGTCCACCCAAGCATAATGCTCAATGCTCCCCTCTCCGCAACGGCAGTAGACCTCTCCTTCGTTGATGAAGATTGGCCCACCAATCGCACCTTCCCCTACCGGGCGGCCAGCGTCGGAAACAGCTGGGGAGTCACCTCAATAGGTCGAGGATTTGACTGGAAATCGAGGGAGAGGGAGGCAATCGCCGAGCCCACCGACGATGGTTATGACACATCCCAACTTTTCTTTGCCACTCCTTCCCCCGACCCATCCAACTCCGACTCAGACCGGTTTTTCTTTCACGACCCGTCAGTTGTCAAACGCTCTGCAAACTCTCCCTCTCCCCGAATGTCCCATCCTTCATCACCGGCGATCTCACGACGCTCGTCGGTTGTATCTAATAATGCTGCTATAAATCTCACAACCGATCCTGTCTCGCATTCACCCGTCGAGTCTCCCATTCCTTCCAGACCTCTGACCCCGATTAGTGGTCGAACCTCTCCAGAAACTTCAAGCATAACTTGTTCACGCAGAAACTCTCGTGCATCGTCGTCCCGTTCCCGCCCCCGCAGGAGATCCTCGCAACAACGTGTCTCTCTTATCGCAGGCAGAGTTTCTATAGCTCAGGTCGAGCCTCCCTCTCCACCACCTGCTACAACAAGACTCGTGCGTACAAACAGTGCTACAAGCTTCCTTAGCGTCGCCAGTGTCGGAGCTCCCACCCCCAACGCTGAGCCCAATGCTTTCCTCACCGAGCGAAGCATCTCAGAATTCGTAATTGAACGTGAAATCGGTAGGGGTGCATATGGTCTCGTGAAACGTGCTAGGGAGATGCAACTTGATGGCTCATCCGGAGTGCGTTTTTTCTTAAATCGGGAGGGGTTAAAATTTTAACTTGACCCGCTCAATCTTAGCCCCCCGTAATCATCAAACAAGTCATCAAGTCCCGTATTCTCGCGGACTGCTGGAAACGACATGCCAAGTACGGAACGATACCCATAGAAATTTACGTAATGTCGTCCATCTCCGCGACGTCGTACACGCTCCCTGCTCGCCGGCCGTGGGATCCCACTCGACTTTTGGAGCCTGGAACCGAGAATCCCCACGACTACTGGGTAGAGGGCTCACAGGTCAAAGGCCACCCCAATATTTGCTCATTGCTCGACTTTTTCGAAGATACCAACTACTATTACCTCGTTATGCCATGCATCACCCCAATCGACATGGAGCCAGCTCCCCCATCCGATCTATTCGAACTCGTAGAAGGATACCCAGATGGTCTCCCTCCACATATGATCAGGACCTATCTCGGTCAGATAGCTGATGCCCTCTACTTCCTTCATTCCCAAGGAATCGGTGTGTAGTTTTTTGTTTACTACCCAATCTCTCGGCTGACGATGTTCTCCGTTCCAGTACATCGAGATATCAAGGATGAGAACGTGATTCTTGGCCCAGGCGGCCAATGCCTGCTCATTGACTTTGGAAGTTCCGGGTTGATCAAAAAGAGCGGTTGGGATACTTTTAGTGGAACGTAAGTTATTTCTTGTTATTCGGAGCGCATTCTTCAGATCACCGATATGAATCCGATTAGCTTGGACTATGCTGGCCCAGAAATCCTCCGAGGTGAGCGTTACTTCGGCAAAGAACAAGATGTATGGGCGTTTGGAGTTGTCGCCTATGTGATGGTCGTTGGAGAATGCCCGTTCTTGAATGCTGCAGAAGCTCAAGAGGGCTTGGATTCGCCGTTTTCCAATGCCAGCATGGTGCTGGATGATCATTGTGCGGATGATAAAGAACAGGAAGGAGCGGACAAAGACGGCGGTGGGGCGCTCGGAGATGTCGCGGTGCTAGTCAGGGCATGCCTCGCCCTGGATGTCGCCGCCAGACCAACATTCGAGAAAATATTGGACTCGCGGTTCTTGAGAGGCACCGGAGGCTGGTAATCCCAGTTGGAATACAGATTACACCATGTAAGTCTTCCCCGTGACTTGCATTGTTGTCTATGGCGTGATCAAACTCATGGCATCCATTGATCCCGCAGGTACACCCACACCATTCTGGATTTTGTAACAGTCGCATTGGTGTTCGTCCGAATAATAGAACTTATCGAAACTGTCTCTGCATGTCCGTGTCGCTGTGTCAGGTTGCTGTGTTGTGTAATAGTTATCAGCTATCAAGTTGTTTCCCACGTGGACCCAACTGCTCGGCGGGATACAAATTTTTATCTTGACTCGTCCTCTGCTTTCCTTCCTCATACCCTCATCTCTCCCATCCCTCTCTATTTTCTTTTCTTTGAGTGAGTCTCTCTCTATCCTTACCACTGCTTCCAATGGCATCGGCGAAACCCCCTGCGATTTCCGGGCGTCGGAGGGGATCGCTTAGATCTGCCTCGGGGGTTCTCTGTAATACTCATCTTCATCTGTAAGATGCTGACGTCTTCCTGCCTCAGATCTTTAAAATGGGAAAAGATAAGACCCACATTAACGTCGTCGGTGTGTTTTCGTCTGCGTTTTGCTGAGATCGTTGAACCTAGTCTGACGTCTCTTCGTTCTCCTTCTTCTCTCCAGTCATCGGACACGTCGATTCTGGAAAATCCACCACTACCGGACACTTGATCTACAAGTGCGGTGGTATCGATAAGCGTACCATTGAAAAGTTCGAGAAGGAAGCTGCTGAGCTCGGCAAGGGTTCCTTCAAGTATGGTGAGTTGCTATCGCTGCACATCGCTTCTGGACCTCCCCAGTAATCATGATTGACTGTAGCTTGGGTCTTGGACAAGCTGAAGGCCGAGCGTGAGCGTGGTATCACCATCGATATTGCCCTCTGGAAGTTCGAGACACCCAAGTACATGGTTACTGTAGGTTTCGCATTCACATCCATCTTCCAAGCGCAGACTTCTAACCAGAGAACCTAGGTCATCGACGCTCCTGGGCACCGTGACTTCATCAAGAACATGATCACCGGTACCTCCCAGGCTGATTGCGCTATTCTCATCATTGCCGCTGGCACTGGTGAATTCGAGGCTGGTATCTCCAAGGATGGTCAAACCCGAGAGCACGCTTTGCTCGCTTTCACCCTTGGTGTCAAGCAACTCATCGTCGCCGTCAACAAGATGGACACTACCAAGGTGTGCACCACAGCACGGTGAAAGGAACCCGGCTCACTAACTTGACACGCAGTGGAGTGAGGAGCGTTTCAATGAAATCATCAAGGAAACCTCCAACTTCATCAAAAAGGTCGGTTACAATCCCAAGGCCGTTGCCTTCGTTCCCATCTCTGGGTGGCACGGAGACAACATGTTGGAGGAGTCCCCCAAGTGAGTTTCTTGCCGGCCGCACGAGCGCGACCGATTTTCCTGACCGATACTTAATAGCATGTCGTGGTACAAGGGCTGGACCAGGGAGACAAAAGCCGGCGCTGTCAAGGGTAAAACCCTTTTGGATGCCATCGATGCCATCGAGCCTCCCAGCCGCCCTTCCGACAAGCCCCTCCGTCTCCCCCTCCAGGATGTATACAAGATTGGTGGCATTGGAACGGTGCCAGTTGGTCGTGTCGAGACTGGTGTCATCAAGGCTGGGATGGTCGTCACTTTCGCCCCCACCAACGTTACCACTGAAGTCAAGTCTGTCGAAATGCACCATGAGCAACTTGAGTCCGGCCAACCTGGTGATAACGTCGGTTTCAATGTCAAGAACGTCTCGGTCAAGGATATCCGCCGTGGAAACGTCGCCTCTGACTCCAAGAACGACCCCGCCAAGGAGGCTGCTTCCTTCAACGCCCAGGTCATCATCCTCAACCACCCCGGTCAAATTGGCCCCGGTTATGCCCCCGTCTTGGATTGTCACACCGCTCACATTGCCTGCAAGTTCGCTGAGTTGATTGAGAAGATCGACAGGCGAAGTGGAAAAGTCCTTGAGCAATCGCCCAAGTTCGTCAAGTCTGGTGATGCTTGCATTGCCAAGCTCGTCCCCAGCAAGCCTATGTGTGTCGAAACCTACAACGAGTACCCTCCTCTCGGTCGTTTCGCCGTCCGTGATATGAGGCAGACCGTTGCCGTCGGTGTCATCAAGTCCGTTGAGAAGACCGAGAAGGGTGGCAAGAGTGAGTATCTTCGCCCAGACCTGTCGTTCCTGTTGTCTGACGAAGTTTCCAGTCACCAAGGCTGCCGAGAAGGCCACCAAGAAGAAGTAATCTGGGGTCGCCTCTTACTGGACTTGTATCACTTACGCCTTGTTTTCTCTTTTCTTACTTGCTTCGGTATCACTGGCGGTAAAACTACCATGTTGTGCACTTGTGTAACGGAGATGATCTGCGTAGATAGCCACAAATGCAACCTGTATAATATGCTCTGGCATGATCAGGAACAAAGGGACGAATCATAGACTCGCCTGAACAGGAGCGGTTGAACGTTGACGCGTGACGAGTTAGAACGAGTGTTTGAAATTATTGGTTGTATTGGTGTGTTAAAAATTAAATATTGTGGCAGATGTGTAGGACATCTAAAGGGATCCCTTCACCGCCTTTGAAACGCTCTCGGCGAAGTAGTTAATGTTACCACCGTTCAAGCCGGCCATGGATATCCGACCATCAGCAGTCATGTAGATGTGGGCCTTTTCAGCGAGAGCTTTGGTCTGAGTGGGAGTCAAGCCAGTGAAACTAAACATTCCGATCTGGCTCTTGATGTGACCCCACTCTCCAGGAGTGTTGTGGGTGGAGGTTAAGAGATCGTGGAGCCTATCACGCATGCTGATAATCCTGTTCGCCATAAGCTCGACCTCTGACTCCCACTCCTTGTAGAGGTCCTTATTGGCGAGAATGGCGTTGGCGATACGGGCGCCGTGGAGGGGAGGGTTGGAGTACATTGGTCGGACGATGATCTTCAACTGACTCTCGACGCGAGCCTTCTCCTCCGGATTGGCAGCGACGAGGGAGAAAGCGCCAACGCGTTCGCCGTAGAGACCCATGTTCTTCGCGAACGACTGAGCCAAAGCGATCTGGTGACCCTGCTCAACGAAATAACGGACGGCGAAGGCGTCCTTGGTGGTGTTCCCGGAGGCGAAACCTTGGTAGGCCATGTCGAAGAAGGGGAAAAGCTTCTTCTCCTTGACGAGGTCCGAGATTTCCTTCCACTGGGCAGGGGTGGGGTCGACACCGGTGGGGTTGTGGGCGCAGGCGTGCAAGAGAACGATAGCACCCTCAGGAGCATTCTACATATTCGAATTGATTAATCATCCACATGTATTAGCGATCGGTGGCTGGTGAATCGCCAATGACGCAACTGAATTGAGCTTACTTGGATGTCTTCTTTCAATCCGGCAAAGTCCAAACCGACGGTCTTCTTGTCAAAGTACCTGTATTGGCGGACCTCGAGGCCGGAGTCACGGAAGATGGGAGTGTGGTTACCCCAGGATGGCGTAGGGAGGTAAATAACCTTGGCGGTGGGGAAGAAGCGTCCCAGGAAGGTACCTCCAATGCGGAGAGCTCCAGTACCGGAAAGAGTTTGGGTAGCGGCGACCTGTTCGGAGAGGGACACGAATTTAACATATAGATGCAACAACAATCCAGAGAGTGAAGACACACAGAACCGGCTTTCAACGGGACGCTGTCAGCACCATAGGCCAAGAGAGTGGCATTCTTGGTGAACTCTGGAAGACCAATGATTCCAAGGTATTCCTTGTCTGGATTCGTAGAGGCAATAAGGTCCTCGGCCTAGAAGAAGACGCGTCAGTAGATCGGAAAAGCGCGACAGTTACTTTGACTGACCTTTTTCACAGCGTTCAGGACGTATGGCTTGCCCTGATCGTCCCTGTAGGCACCAACCCCGAGGTTGATCTTACGGGGGTCTTTGTCGGCCTTGAAAGCCTCCGTGATACCTGATGGTAGGTGTAAAAATGATGACGAGATGTTGCGACGGCGGGAATGCCACTTACCGAGGATGGGGTCGGGAGGACCAGCTGGGACGTTCGCCCATGTCGAGAGGGCGGCCCCAGTAAGGTTTCTTGAAGATCTAATGAGAGGGCGAGAGATGGTCCGCATAATAAGTTTATTGGGATCTTTTTTTTTGTGGAGAGTGGTGGCGACGAAGAGAAAGCTTCGTCTGAGAGCCGACTTGACCCGCTTTTATTGGTTCCCCCCACTCTCAGATCCTCTGCGGTGCTGTGACCTGATCGGAACTGTTGGTCCCGTCCCGGATCCGTCGCCGGCAAGCCCGGCTCGACGCCCGAGTCAAAAACTCTACTAGATCGCTGTCTATCTCTTGTCCGATAACAATGGCTGACCCTGCTGAACCAACCGATACATCTCCAGTCGCAGAATCGTAAGCATTTTTTCTATATTCATCGGACTTTGTATAGCCCTAACAATGCTCAGCGTCGCCGAGGGTGGCGAGACCGTGTCAAAAAGCGAGTTGAAGAAACGGGCAAAGCAACTGGAGAAGGAGAAAAAAGTGGCTGAGAGGGCCGCAAAGCAAGCAGAACTTGCTAAACAGCGTGAGGCTGCCGATGTGGTACGTTCCATCTACATCGATCATACGATCTATGCTGACACCTCAGGCAGGACGATACTGTCGAATTCTACGGGAAACTACCCCTGAACCAATCTCAGACAAGGACTAATCGTCCTAGAGCTCAGATTGCGGACTTCACCCCCGAGTTGGATGGCCAGACGGTTCTCTTCCGTGCGAGGGTTAACACCTCTCGTGCTCAAGGGAACAAGATGGTTTTCCTCAACCTGAGGCAAAGGACCGATTCCGTACAAGCACTGTTGACCGTTGCCCCCGGAAAGGTCAGCAAGCAGATGGCTAAGTGGGCTGCCAGTCTTGCGATCGAGAGTATTGTGCTCGTCGAGGGCATCATCCAGAAATCTCCAGAACCGATCAAGAGTGCCAGCGTATCCGATGTCGAAGTTCTTATCTCACAGGTAACTTTACTGTTCGGCTAGAAATGCACTTAACTCATCGACTTGACTAGATCCACTTGATATCGGGCTTGGAGACGACCCTCCCGTTCACTGTTGAGGATGCTAACCGTCCAGAGAAGGAGATCGGGACCTCTGAGCAACAGCTCAACCGCGTTTTGCTTGACACGAGGCTCAACAGCCGCATCGTCGACCTCAGGACTCAGACGAACCAAGCAGTCTTCAAGATCCAAGCTGCAATTGGGGACCTGTTCAGGGAGTTCCTATCCTCCAAGGGATTCGTAGAAATACACAGTCCGAAACTTCAAGGTTCTGCCACGGAGTCCGGCGCGACGGTCTTCAAAGTCAACTACTTCAAGGGTGCCGTACTTTTTCCTTGCGCTTGATTGGATCGTTTATCACTCCCCTTTTCCACCTCACAGGAGATGCTTTCCTCGCTCAATCACCTCAATTGGCGAAACAGATGGCTATCGCCGCCGATTTCGAACGCGTCTACGAGATTGGTCCTGTTTTCCGCGCTGAAAACGCCAACACGCATCGTCATATGACCGAGTTCATCGGCCTTGATCTGGAGATGGCTATCGAGGAGCACTACCATGAAGTTTTGGAGCTTTTGGACTCGTTATTCAAGTCTATCTTCGCCGACCTCAAAGAAAAATACAAGAAAGAAATCGAGGTCGTCGGAAAGTGCTTCGAAGCTGAGGAATTTACATGGTTGGATGAGACTCTCCGACTGACTTTCGCCGATGCTGTCAACCTGCTAGTTGAAGATGGTGTGCCTCGGGAGGACCTAGACGACATTAAGTAAGTCTGAGTTCTGCCTCAACCCTAATAATCCCTGCTGATCGGCGGCAAAGTACCGAGAATGAGAAACGCCTTGGGCGCGTCGTGAAGTCCAAATATAAGACAGATTACTTCATCATAGATAAGTTCCCACTCGCACTAAGGCCGTTCTATACCATGCCGGACCCCAAGGACCCGGTATGTGACTACCGAAGCCTATCTGATCCCAATCAAGGCTGAATAATCCTTTGTGTTGTCAGACCCTCTCAAATTCATACGATTTCTTCATGCGGGGCGAAGAGATACTATCAGGAGCACAACGTGTCCACGACCCCGGTTTCCTTGAGAAGAGAATGCGTGAAGCGGGGATTGATCCGGAGTCTATGAAGGCATATCTGGACGCATTCAAGATGGGGTGCGTCCCTCATGGAGGAGGTGGCATTGGCCTGGAGCGAGTGGTGATGTTGTACTTGAAATTGAACAACATTCGAAGAGCGAGTTTGTTCCCCAGGGATCCGAAACGCCTCGAGCCCTAGGTTGGATGAAATGCCGGTCGAATTGTTAATTACTGTAGAATGGCGCATGTACATACCCGGGCGTTGTAGGAACTTTCTGGATGTAGGGGTCCCGGACCCCTCATCTCTGGTTTTCGCTTCCACCCCCATCCACGTGTCGTCGGAAACCTATGCCCGGTCTCAGAACTCTTTTTCGCTTACCAGTCACTTACGGCTATGAGTTGCGCATACCAACTAAAACGTTGTTGCCAGCCGCTGTGACCGTTCTCGGATCTGTTATGCCCTGACAATGCTGTGTTTTTGTCGTCTGATCGTGCGGCAAACATGCGGCTTCGTCTCACTATCACTCAGCCGCAGCGTGCGCGATCGCAGGTGGCCGCTCGTCACGCAAACGCACAAAGAACGAACTGTTCTTTGCAATGAACAACAATTTTGCTTCTCATGGTTCTTGCTCCCCTCCGCCGAACCTGGCTCTGCCTGCTACCACCACCATCCCATCCCTTTCGCTCGGACTGGACTGGAGCACGCCATGGTCTCTGACGACAGAAGCAGTCTCCTTGAGATCCCTGGCGCTTGGATATCCAAAGAATTGGACCTTGATTTGTCGCTCCCTGCCTCCTTGACCCCACCTTCCAGCATACAGCCCGCATGTATCAGGACGTCATTGAAAGAGCCACCCACCCTTCCCCCCTGCTGCGATCCTCTTCCATCCCCATCCGCGCAGATCGTTGTCCGTTCAACCCCCCGCACCTCGTATCATACTTTGGGACCCTGCAAGTTTGATCATCGAGTAACAAGGGCAATCCTTATGATGCCTGTCGGCTCAAAGGCAGCTGCAGAAGTTGCTCCCCAGGTAGGTAGCATTCAAAGTACTCGCCGCTTCTTTCGATGAACACTGGAGTTTCATATAGAGCACCCTAATGCCGTTTGACTGTGCATCCAACACATCAAATTCACTTCTTCCCTCTCCAATTGACGCCCCTCCATTCCCTTTGCCCGGGGAGCCCGCCGAAACATTATCAGGAGGCGCGGCCTCCATCCATCGTGGTATTGCTGGGCTTTCTTTTGGTTCATCTGGGTCTCCTCTCTACAAGTGTAACTCCGACTTTGGCTTTTCAGCTGTTAAGAAGGACCTGGCATGTAAAGAGTTTGTTTCACGCGACCAACTTAATTACTCGGTAATCGACGCATTCCCCTCCACGACCTCCATCAACCTTGTCCCATCCATACCCTCGATCGCGTCAGACTTACACCTTCACAATTTCCCTGCCTCGGGTAGACAACCGTTCGAGCCCCGCTCCGTCTATCCTCCCGCGGTAGAAGGTGATTCGTCGATGTTTCGAAGAAGCGAGGACGGACCGGACCCCGTTCACGAGACCAGTACTTCATCTGAATCGGTACTGGATTTGTGCGTTCCTACCGCAGAAGAAACACACCATCAAACCTTTTGGCAAGAGAATCCTTCTCCGCGGCGCCCGACCGTTCGGATTGAGGTCCTGAGCGACGTACTTCAATCGGACGAGCAAGGGCTAATCACGCAAGAGTCATTTACTTACGCTTGCAAGTCGCTCCCATACGACGCGGGATTTCGACCTCATGCATACGTCGACAACCACGAATATACCGTTTGTGGGAAACACCACCTAGAAGCGCTCGCGGATAGTTTGTGCGGCATGGGGGAATTCATGGAAGAAGGCCGTGCCATGGTCAAATCAAAACACTCCACGATCCTCCATAAGCTCGTGGGTGGAAAGAGAATGTTGAAATTGATGACATTCGGTCCACTAAAGTTACAAGTTACTGCCGATTGTCCAAATAGCTCCAATTGTCCTCCCACTCTGCCACCATCCTCTCCACCGCCACCTTACTCCACCCCTAACAAGAAAAGACTCCGTACCCTCTTCAGCAAGACCTGGTCTGGTCCGCGACCGTTATCTATGTTCGCGGTCCCAAAGCCGGGGGTTGAGGGGAAGGTCGTATCTTCGCCAGAGGAATTCCTCATGTCCTTGCCAGCCGGTGGAAATCCTCCCCCCCTTTCTCCTCTCACGTCCCCGTGGATGCACAGCGTGGAGATCCCCCAGGCCGATGCCCATGGGGGGTTATATGGTCCTTCGAGAGTCGCGAACCAGAACCCCTCACCGAGGAGTCCTAACTCGTCTATTTTTGGACGGAAAGAACGTCGGTCCTGGCTCACCAGCATACGCTCTTTGAAGGATAACCCGCTCATGGTGTGACATCCCCACCCTCTATCGCTTTCTCGCTTTTTTTCTACTGGTGTAACATCCCACTCCTTTGTCCGGTTCTCATCTTTAGATAATTTATGGCTCATCGTAGACTCGTTTCGGTCATCGATCCACGTATTCTTCCTCTCCTCCATGATTCCTGCATTTAGGCTCGCTATCTCATGTATCACCTCGTTCGCATTTGTTTTGCATGTAGCGCAACAACCAAAAGCTGTTTCACTTTTATCTCCCGATGTACAACAACAAAGTTCATTCAATGGGTGTCATTACATGGTCATGATCGTTACAAGTCGTCAATGGGCGATGAAGAGGTAAGGATAGCAAATAACGCAAAACGAAAGCAAAGAGCGACCTCGATGAACGAATGTGTGAGATCAGGGACATTACAGTGTCGTTATTACAACCCCAAAATGGAGAGAAGGACCACGGTGGCCACAAAGGTAACCTGCATAGAATACTCCGGGTGTGATCCACCGTTGGAAGTCGAGGTGGGCAAGGGATCGGAAGTGGAACTGGGAAGTTCTGAATTGGCCGAGGCGACGTGACCCAATATGGTCGAAGCAAACGCGCAGATGTCACGCAGGTTTTTGACAACGCTGGGTAAAGAGTTGTCTTGACCATATACCCATGTCTGGTTTGTCCGACCAAAGCTTCGATCGCTGTTAGTAACTGCTGCTCCGAAGTCGTGGGTGTACTCACCAGTCGACACATTGGGGGAAAGCAGAGCGGAAGGTGTCGGTGCAAGCGCATTTCATGACATCGATGAAAGCACCCGGATTAAAAATTACCTAGAAGATCCAGTTGAGCCCGATCTACCGACGACTCTCCCTCTGTAAGGTTGAGCACTTCTGGGCGCTTTCACGTACCATGGAAATGTTGGCGAGAACTGGGCAAGCTTGAGCGCAACTATTGATGTTCCAGTAATCCTTTTCGCAGATGGGGCACGAAGGGGGATCCGGAGGGAAGTAAGGGGTGGTACGACGTTGTAATGTGGGTGAACCGTCGCTATATGGCAACGACAGAGACAACACGGGCGATACAGAGGCCAAAAGGCTAAAGATTAGGAACCAGAAATACGAGAGCCGCATGATTAAGCTTGTATGCTAGTTGAACGAGTGTTGTCTCTTGGGATCTTGAGGTCGTTGCCAGAAGTCAAGTCGATTGATATGATCGGTGGCTCCAAAGCCAGAAGGCTGGGGTCAGGCACGTTCGTCGTCTCTCAGGCTCACATCCCGCCTTCATGACTCTGCAACTACTCTACGGTACACTTAACTATGGAGACGCCAGAGTTCCCCAGACACCTTGCGAGGGTCGATGCTATGTGTGGTAGAACCCTCATCAACTTCACATCATTGAGTGCCGCTAACTATCGAGATTTTCCCAGCTGAACCTGGGTCAGCATCTGGTCCGCGATGTGACAAGGGATGACCTACGAGAACGAAAATCACACAAGCAGGAAGGCCTGCACGTCACTATTGAAAAACGAACCCTCAACGAATCAAATGTCCAGGTCTTCGTCAGGATCGTCATCGTCGATGTCGTCGGCGGAATCTGGGTCGTAGTATATCGCGCCCTGAACCTTTGAGGAATCTTCGCCTAAAATCTTGCTGTCAGCCTCGAGCTTCTGACAAACTGTACGCAAGAGACCTTGATGCATATATGGAAGGGGTACTTGGGCCCGGGCAGCTTGTTGAGAGGGCGTTAAGTTCAGGTTAAACGAAAGGTTCGTGGTGGGGTCTGTGGGGGTGTTCTAGTAGCAAAGATTCAGTGTGGGACTGCATTAAAACTTGAAGTACACAAACCGCTTCGATTGATGTCTTATTGGATCCCCATAGACCTCCCAACTGGGCGAGATCCTTCAATTCGCAGAAACCATTCGGCGACTTCCACCCTCGCAGGTTTCTCTCAACGGTTCTCCTCTTCCGGCTCCCGTTCTGTCCACCACGAACAATCGTCTCGACTACAAATTCCTCGGTGACGTATGAACCCGAGCCCTCACCTCCATAAACGATCGCATCGATGTCATGCTGACGTTCCGAGATTGGGAGAAAGACGGACCAAAACTTTGGTTCCGGTGAGAGCGGTGGAGGTGGAGTCATATAGTTCGCCGATATGTGAAGCAGAAGGGAGGTTGGGTACGCTGTATGCAGCACCAGAGATGGGGAGAAGGATGTTTGGCTTAGATGGGCGACCAAGTCCTTGCTCTCATGAGATTGTACCACATGGAGGATGAGGTTCGTGTTCTGCCGTTTCCTAACCTTCTTCAGGAGTGTGACTGTGGCCGATACAGACCCAATATCAGATAGCAACGTCTCAAGTGAATCAATGACCACGGTTGTGGGTTTATCACCTCGAATGACCACCAAGTTAACATCTAAAAACACCATACCACACACGACTTACCGGAGGGGATATTTTCGAGTAAATCGAGCGGTTCATTCGAGTAACCTGGTATTCTATCGGTCCAATCGAAGACCGTCAAATTATCTTGCTCCGCGGTGAACAGTTCAGAGGGGTAGAGAAAAGAGAAAAACAGGATTCTGTTCTTTAAGCTGTTCACGAGCTCCCTGACCACTGGTAAGGCGGACTGCGATGAAGAGGATTGTACGATGGTCAGACCATCGCTCATGATGACTGACTACAAAATGAAGGTGGGATTGGTATCGTGATGTCTATGACGCAGTGGCGCTACCAGACGCAACCTTGTCCTCTAACTCTGACCGCGTTTCCAAGGGCATCGGCCACACCAAATCGCTGTTCCCTTCAAATCTAGGCGGAGCGTCAACATGCGGATAGAATGACGACACTCAGAACGCACCAACCTGGCTCATCTTTTCTTGGTCGGACACCTGCTTTTCCGGCTCCTCCTCGATCGTTAGGGTACTGGATGTCGTCGAGGTGTCTGAAGATAACAGTTTGAGAGGTCGAAGGTTCTTCGCCGTCTCTGAACGCGCCCGCCGCCGCCGGAAACACGTATGCAGGAGACACATCACCACCAACACCCCAATGACGCCTGCGATACCCAATGCTACTGCGTACGCGATCTGCGCTCCGTTCGGCCCCATTTTCTCGTATTCCGTCTGCTGAATTAAGATGTCTTCTGTGGGTACCGTCTCGTATGTCATCGGTGTGTCTTTCGCGCGCTTTCCAGGGATGAACATAGATGATCAAGGATTGGTCTGTGATCTTTAGGGATGAGTACTGGTGAGTGTCGTATGACTAGCGGAATGAGAGGACGGGGGGAGTATCATTTGGTGGTTCGTTCTGCTTGTTCTTATAGCCCGTTCGAGGTGTTCAACTGCAGGAGCACTTGCGCTTCGGTCAAGTTTCGATCGCCTTCCAAGGCTATCGGGTGTCACTGTGGGCTGTTATCTACTCGTTGGACGCTACATCCGGCTCTACCACCTTTGGGTTCTTCTGGTTTTCTCTCAGTCCTGCGCCTTATGATTCCACGGCGAGACTCACCTGCTCCACGAGGTTCCTCGGAATCTGTTGATTAACATCGCCCGACTTCCTCGCTTTCCACACCGCGATCTTTTCGCGAGTCCCGCCGCCTTCCTCTTAGGATAGTCCGCACGACAAATCACAGCAAAAGGAAGATGAACACGGTGATGACGATAATGAGGACTCCCCCGATCTTCGTTGGATCACTTGAAGTAGTATAGCCATGTGCGTGGACTGGCCCAATAATGGTGGGTTGTGGCAGCAGCTCGCCGTGTGTGAGGCCATGCTTGTTGTTGTACATTGACTCGTTGTAACCCAACTGGGCAGATGCGCATGCTGGGGACCTTGGTTTGAAATGCTAGGCATGTTAAATAACCAGTATAGGAATGGTCTCGTTAACTTTGTTAGGTGGTATAGTTTGGTGCTTGACGTTGGAAGTACTTTGCGGTTGAACATGGGTCTTCTGATCCAGTCGCTTCTCTTCGTCCACGATCACGGCCCTCATATTAGGAATACCAACACACTCGTTGGCTATGGCAGGGAGCAATGGCCGTGTTTTTTTTGGGGGGCTACCCTCGATTTGCTGGGTGGTTCCAAGCCGCAGCGATACTCGGATACCGGTTGGGTTATACGGACGCGTGCCATCATTGCCCTTTCTTTCGCGACCTTTCAGAGTTTGTTGCCTCGCCCCTTGCGCACACCCACGGAGCCGGATCACTTATTTGAAATCCTTTCATCTGATTCAGGATTGGGGAAGAACATCCATGGCGAAGAGTAGCCATGCTGGGTGGAGGGCCCGTGTATCAAAGCGCTATCTATTGTGTGTCGTTCTCCTGTGTGGTCCATCCCCCTATCTATAAAAGAGTGCCTATGACAATTCTTTGTGCAACTATAGCTACCACCTTCTCGCTGTCCATTCCCTTCCCTCGATTTCCGTATTTTCACGCTCACGTCACAACACCAATAATAATGGCCGGTCTGACGTACAGCGCTGGGACCACCGTCAACGCTAGGGGTGCCCAGGGATATCCCGAAGAACCATGTGTCGACGAACTACTCAGGAGACTCCCCGCCACGACAATATCCCATTACTTCGACGTGAGTGGTACCCCCTCTTTCATGATCTCGGACATGTAGCTGATCGAGAGGCGTAATGACGTAGGTCCAGGAAGTGGTTCTAATCTGGTATTGCCGTGATAGGTGTTGGTGTGAGGGGAAGGTCGTGTTCAGTAGATCAGGAGTAGGTTTTGTTGTCATCCGGCTCGACCTCAGCTGATATGCAACTTCCTTGAAAGCTTTATGAAGTTGAATTCCGATGCCCCAGTGGACCCAGATTACGAGACTGGTACAGACCGTCCTGTGGCTTCATCAGGCCCGACACTACCGAAGTCCGAGAGCTCCTGGAAGCTTATGGATACATCATCATTCCAAGCCTCCCTGGACGCTGAAGAAGAGCTTTGCTGTCATCGTTGCATTCACATTGTATCTCTCGCACCAAATGTATTGATGTTGTACACTACAGTCTAGCTATAAGCACTATGTATAATAATGGGTTGCATGGTTTCCGGTTCCTACAGATACGCACACAGTGTACGAGGGAACCAAAAGGAAATTACTTCCTGGGGGACGCGGGTGCTGGGCGAGACTTTGCCTGTTGCAACTTCTCCCACTTCTCCTTGGTGAGAAGCGCAGTTCCAACCTCCCAGCTGATGTAATGGCAATTTTCATGAGAAGAGGCGATCTTGAAGCCTTGTTCTAGTAAGGCCTTCTTAACGTAAGAGTGGAGCATGGAGTACGGTGCTTCGACGGAATTAATATCAGGGGAAGCGAAAAGTCTGGGAATTGCGTGGGCGAGGAGATCATTCTGAACCCCAGATTCGCGGTATGGGTCAGTGATGTAGTAATGGCGAATGTATGCGCGTCCAGGTTGAGCAGGGTTAGGTGTCGCGTCGATGGCAAGAAGACCGATGGCCCTTCCCTCGTATTCGAGGATATCGAACGAGGAAGGTGGTTTACAATAGGTTTTCTCGATATTAATAAGGTCGGGAGCAGTCATTGCCTTCTCGGCCGCGCGTTCGAAGTAGGGACGATTGACCCTGAACCTGGAGTTTAGATGCAGAACTAAGGCGCATTCGGTGCCTACTCACCAGTCAAAGTAGAACATGATTGGGCAGGCCATGACCGCAAAGGCAGGGAGCGGGGAAAGTAAGGCAAGGATACCGCCGAAGGATTGGGAACTCGGCCACCAATCCATGAAATCAGCAAACGCGTACGACAGGACAGCCCACACTGCAATCGTGAGCGGATGGTAATAACCTAGGAAGCACCGTGGTCAGAATCTGAAGGTGAGCTGACTGTAGGGTACGCACTTCGTTTGTTGGCTACGGCCAGTGGTTCCACGATGGACCTTGAGATTGCCAATCTAACCTCATTGAGGTCTGCTGGTACAAATGGACGGATTCCGAGTCGTGAGTGGGCCATGAGTGAGGAAAAAAAAAAAAAGGTAGCGCAAGTCGGAAAGACGAGGAGGATGAGAAAACCAGATGTTGCGGTTGAACTTTGGGAACGTTCGTGGCAGAAACCACGTGGCTTTTGATCGACCCGTCCCGCTTTTTGTTCGCCTCATTCGACATACAACAGGATGCTTATCATAAAAACATACCACGACGTTCCCTCCGTCTTGGACAACGGGAAACCTATCAGGATATTCGTGATTGCTCCCAACGTCCCAGGGTATCCTCAAGCCAAATTTCCAGGTAGATCAGCATTTGTTGAGACCTACAGATCAAATTGGAAATCACTCATCACCCCGGACTCTAAGGTGTTGTCTGCTTTTCTGAGATCTACCAGGTCACTGGCCCGGTCGAGCGTTTTGCTGGTCAGATTGCCAGCCATGGATACATTGTTGGTGGGTCGGAGTCTCAGGGTCCCTAATGGCGATCAGTGAGGTGCGATTGACCTTGGCTCAGCATGCCCGTCCACCTATCACGAGTTTGAGGGTCCGGAACCAATTCCTTATGACACCGAAGGTAAATTAACTGCTCGGTACTCGACCCGGTAGAAACCTGAATCTCAACTGTTCTCAGGAACGGACAGAGGGAACAACTACAAGGTATACACTCTCGACGGATCCAATGTTTCTCAGGCGAACTCACAAAACCCGCTTAAAAAAGATTGAGAAAACGGTCGCAGCATATGATGAGGTGATTCTCGCTCCATATGTACCTTGTGCGGCGCGCTCACGGTTGGTGCGAAAAGGACGCTACGCTGGCCATAGACCTCCTATGTAGCTTATCCAACTGTAACGGCCGCATTGCGGCGACCGGAATGTGTCTTGGTGGTCACCTGGTCTGTATCTTGAACCCATACAAACAACTGAATCTGTTCAGCTGATCTCCAATTGCAGGCATTCCGAGTGGGTTACGGATCGCGAACTGAAATCCACCGATTGATGTGCGGGGTAGGCCGCTTTTGATCACAGGGTCCAGGCTTCCGTCTGCTTTTTCGCAACGGACATTCATTCAGCCACACTCGGCAAGGGTAAGAATGATGATAGTCTCGTCAGAGTTCGCAAGGGTGATATGACCGGCAAGGGTGAACTCGTTGTATGTGCCACCGTCACCGTTAGAGCGAGAGATAGACCCTCACGGCACTGTCGGTCAGATGATATTCGGAAAACAAGACACCCACGTCCCTCGAGAAGGGCGGGATGTCATTCGTAAGGAACTCGAGGACGCCAACGTCATCACGTCGGTACGTGTCCGGCCTGATCCGTGATCAGTTGACCATTCTGACGAGAAGAGGGCCAGTTTCTGGAGGTGCAAGCACAACATGCGTTTATCCGAGACGAGTCCTCCAAAGGTCGTTGGGATGCAGCCCTCACGCGATCCCTATTCTCGTTCATGATGGAAGTGTTTGAGAGGACGGTTGGCCGCGACCTTGGATCACGCGATGGGGCGTTGAAACCGGTCGAGCATGTCTGCTAAAAGTGGAAATTAAATCGCAGGCAGATATCCACTGCTGACTGTACGGAGTACAAGTTACAGATCTATTGTGTAAATGTAATCCTCATACGACAGCCTGAGGGAGGCAGTGCACAGACTCGGTTTTGAGTTCCCCACCAGTCACGTGGATGCCTCTTGCTCGGAAACTCTCCACTTCATTTGCCACATACCTCGCCTGCTGCAAGGCATTCCGCCTCCATACACGTTTCTCGAGGCTGCAAGCTTTATAAACAGACGAAAGTCGAAGGGACTTTTCGGCAAATTCACTCCAAACCCTCACTTTAACTGACACGGATCGGCTAAATAACCGGTTCGATATGACTGGTTATTCAGCTTCACCAATTGATCTTACTCTCGAGGATGACGGACCAGGTGCGATTTCTAATGCGGCCTACTCTCGTTTCGAGTCTGCACCTCTCTCCTCCAAACCTTTAAGTCGCGCCTTCATGAAGCCAACGCTGAGGCCGAACCCTTTCGGTTCCTCCACCTCTGTATCAGAGAGGATGGCAAACATGGCCTTGCAGTCTCCCCAACCCTCGCAAATCTTCCAGCACCATCCTTTGGCCATGCACCACGCTGGGGTAATCCCTCTAGATCAGCCTCACGCTCCACCAGATCCCTACCGACCACCCTTCGCAACCAACAACTTACTTCCACTACCTTTCATGAACGGAGCCTACCCCTCTCCTCTACCGCAGTATCAATATTTACGACAACCTCATATCCCTAACAACCCGGACATCAATCTCAGCCTACCCCCGATGCAACCTATGCCGCAACCCCTCAACCCACTACACAAAGCTATAGAACCCTCACCTCACCAGGTTATCGATCTGACCGGTAGTTCCCCTTCACCCGAGCCGCAAGTTCGAAGCCTTTCCCCCGATCTCCCTCCAAAGACGCCTGTGTGCATTGGACAACTACCAGCCACCGCCCTCGTTCTATACCCGGTCAACTACCTAAACCCTGGTGGCGAACAACCAGTTGGTTCTGAGAAAGAATGGACGCCCGTCAGACTAAATTACGAGCACAACCCCTCAAAGACCTCTGGGCAAGATACCATTCACATTAGGACTCCGACATCAAGAGGTACTTTAGGCGAATTGCTCGGTGGTGAAACTTTTGGCGTGGTTGAGCAGAAGATTGCGAGCACAGTAGGTCCCATGCTCGGGAAGGGGTTGATTAGGTTGGAGGCCAAGGTTCGCAAGGGATTACCCAACGTGAGTCCCGATAAACAGTTATACGTTCGCTCGCTAACCCTTGTTTGATACGAAGCTCCCCATCTTACCTCTCTTGCTCTTGGTATACACGCCAAAAGGAAACATCGCCGTTGTTTCGCAGTACCTCCAACAGCATGGCTTATTTCTTGATCACCCTACGCTCCCGTCGGATCAAATACGGCTTCAAAGTGGGCACTACCTAAACCCACACAATCCTCCGCCAGGTGGCTTCGGGGGTCCTGGTATGCTTCCGAGTGGACGAACGGGTCACCCCGCCCAAATGGTTGCCGGTCGGTGGGCCACGCCCGTTATTGCTGGTAAAAGCGTCGAGGTACAACGGAGCCAAATGGACGACCTCTTCAAGAGCCTACGGAGTGGGGATGAGTTGACTGAGACGGAACCACGTCAGTGTATTCCGTCGTGCTGACTCGTTAAGCGGTCTCACTTACCAACCTTTGCTTAGCTGAGGAAGTTGGCACGAATTTGTACGGGCATCAGAAGAAGGCGCTAACGTTTTTGTTGGAACGCGAACGAGAAGTCCCCGGCCCTGATGGGAAATTCTCTTCCCTCTGGCAGAAGAAGTTGAACCCTCTAACGGGGCAGATATCTTGGTTCCATTTAGTCACGCAGCGTGAAACTGAGGCCGAGCCAAAGGAGTCCAAAGGAGCCATTCTGGCTGATGATGTGCGTTAACATTTTAACCCTCTCACCCTCAAAGGAACTCGTCGATCGTTTATATTTTCTGTCTAGATGGGCCTCGGAAAGACGATCACATGCGTTTCCCTCATCGCCGCGACCCTCGAATCTGCGCAGGAATTCGGGTCGAGACAACCCGAGAAACCACCTTTACCCCCAAAGGCACCTGATGAACCATATCTATCTGCGAGTCATTTCTCCGGCGCTGTTTGGGGCATGCCAGAAATGCACGTGGAACATACGCCACCGTCAAAGGGCAAAGGGAAAGCGGCAAAGGAACAAGACAAGCTCACCGCAGAATACATGCGTGCTTGCAGGATCAAGGCAAACAGCCGTGCCACTTTGATCGTCTGCCCCCTTTCCACCGTCTCAAATTGGGAGGATCAGTTCCGAGAACACTGGAAGGGCGAGGTCACGGTCGTTGGTGGGTGCGGAAGTACCTCTAAGGATACGATGACGCGTAGCGGTGACCCAAACTGCACTCCCCTCCGAGTGTACGTCTATCATGGGAATTCTAGGAAACCTGACCCATTGTTCCTCGCCGACTTCGATGCTGTCATCACGACGTACGCCACTCTCGCTTCGGAGTACTCGAAACAGACTCGAAGTACAGACTCGGGGAAGTGCGAGCAAGACGAAGATGGGCCTTACGGGTCCGACGACGAATGCGTCGAGACCGACGAGTGCGGGAATTTAGTCCCGAAGCCGAAAGTCACAAAATGCGGTGTCAAACGCAAGAAGGCCGTAAATAACCCTGTAGGCGAGCTCACTAGCCCCTTGCAAAGCGTAAACTGGTTCCGAGTAGTCCTGGATGAGGCACAGTACGTTGTGACTGCGATATCGAATCGCTTACGACAGTGTACTGATTATTCAACTAAGCTGCATTAAGGAAACCAACACCGTCGGGAGCAAGGCTTCTTGTGACCTTTTTGCGGATAGACGCCTCTGCCTCACAGGGACACCTGTTCAGAACAAACTAGACGACCTTTTTGCGTTGATCAAGTTCCTACGCCTCAGTCCTCTCGATGACAAGTCTACCTGGATGGAGTTCATTGGATCTCCCGTGAAGTACGGCCAGGCGCTGGGCATTGCTCGTCTTCAGACAATCATGAAGTGTATTACTCTACGACGTACCAAGGAAACTCGGGCTCAGGACGGCAAGAAGATCCTCGCGTTACCCCCACGGAAAGACGAACTGCGATACCTAAAGTTCAACAAGGAGGAGCAGGAGATCTACGACCAGTTCTTCAACGAGTCCAAGGCCGAGTTCAAGGAGCTTTCGCACAGGAATGAGGTGATGAAGAACTACGTGGGCATCCTACAGAAGATCCTACGGTTACGGCAGATTTGCGATCACTTCGAACTTGTTAGACAACCAAAGGAAACGACCGGCGCCGATGGTTCCACTCAGTCGTACGAGGAAATCGCTGCTGCTATTGCGAAAGAGGGCATTAATGCCAGTCGAGCGAGTGCGATCTTTGCCCTTTTAAAGGAGGCTGGGACAACGCAATGCGTCGAGTGTGGCAGTGACCTCGGTGGATTTCAGGATGGACCTCTCGGCGAGAGTACTATGGATGCCGATCCGACCTGTTTGCCTTCTGCCCCCAAACGAGGCAAGAAGTCCAAGGCTGCTTCCTCTCGAGCGAACACACGACCTTCGAGTCCTTCCGTCCCACGAATCGTCCTCACCCGATGTCAGCACCTGTTTTGTCTGGAATGTTTCCGTCAGAGCGTATTCCCAGGCTGGCCGTCCGTCCCCCCAGATGTTTCCAGAGCTTGTTCAGTTTGCCAGTGCAGTTTGGGTGTGGCCGATGCTGTAGAAACGAGCGCGGAGGCCCCCTTGACGGAGGCTTCCCGACGGAAGACGGCAAAGAAGGAGAAACGCGCCAAGGGTGTGGTTCCGGAAAACGTCCTCTATTCGACCAAGGTCAACGCTTTGATCGGTGACCTCATGCAGACTTCGAAAGTCAACCCGTACTCTGCTAATTATGACCCGACGTCTGTGGAAGTCCAACTGATAGACGGTGACGGGAATCGTCTGGAGGACAACGTGGTGAAGACGGTAGTTTTGTAAGCCTGGCTCTTCCTCAGCTACGAACGCAGCTCATGGTCTTGCTTACAGCTCACAATGGACGTCTATGCTGGATAAGATCGAAGACGCGCTGGAGGTCAAGGCCATCAAGTATGATCGCCTGGATGGCACCATGAAGCGTGATGAGCGAATCCGTGCCATGGATGCGCTCAAGCATGACCCTGCCTGCGAAGTTCTTCTCGTATCCCTCAAAGCTGGAGGTGTTGGGCTGAATTTAACTGCTGCACAACGAGTCTACCTCGTGGATCCATACTGGTATGGTGTTCCCTCACCCATTTACACGGAACACATTTTGACGCTGCTGCTTTAAGGAACCCCGCTGTTGAGAACCAGGCTGTCGACCGGATTGTCAGTCCCACCTGTACTATTTGCTACGCTGATGACTAAAACCGATCTTACTCTAGCACCGCCTCGGTCAGACAAAGCCTGTGACGACCATAAAACTTATCATTGAAAATACGATAGAGGCCAGGCTTTTAGAGGTCCAGAAGAAGAAGACAGAGTTGGCGAATATTACCCTTGGCAGTACAAGCAAAGCGGAGCTGATGCAACGTCGCATGGAAGAACTCAGTCAACTTTTCGGGTCGTAGTGTATTTATGCCTTCATCATCTTGTTACACCTAGAGTTCGTAGCTTATTGTATCAAGAATAGTCCTGTAACACCTTGCCCTTTAATCCCAGGTAGTCCCCCACCTCGACGTAGGCGCCAGGCCGATCATACTCTTAACCGACGTCCACCATCCACAACAACCCTTGGTTAGTCCTTCAGCCCAACTCTGAATTCTTTCTTGATGATTCCTTGGTATTTGCACGTCAGTCTGAACGCGCTTTGAGGGTGTATTACCTTACTCGCTGGATGCTACTTTCGCTTCCTTCTGAACTTTGTTACTTCGGCACTCTGGGCATGATATTGACTCTGCTTCGGTTCTAGGTGTTTATCGTTGGACCCGATCCCTACGTATTCTGTCAGCGATGGCCGCCGCAACCTCAAACCCTCCGGCTACCGACGCGAATTCATCCACCCAGAGCGGTCCTACACCCAATCAAAGTGGCACGAAACAAGGAAAAGCGGTCGTCCCGACAAACCACGTCACCACGAAGGATGGCGTGACTGTCCGCGCGCGCATTGATCCGACCTTGACCGTGGAGGACGTGATTCGGCAGTTATGCCTCAATCTAAAGTTGAAAGACCCTCCTGCGATGTTCTCACTGAGGGATGAGGATGACACGCTGGTCACTACGGAGAATCTGAACAAGATGATCAAATCTAGAGCGAATCTCAAGTGTGTGCGAGTCCTCATTTGATACGGAAGCCATCCATGTGATTTATGCCGATATTCTCCTTCCTCATAGGCTGGTGAACTCCTCTGTGATCGAGGCGGCAGACATAATTGAAAAATTGAGCCTGCGGGATGATAAGAATTTGAAGATGGCTTTGTTCTCGTTGCAGAAGTTCATTAAAGTGAGTGGAATGTGAGAGATTTGAGGTTATTGACTGACCTGATGTCGATAAAGGAAGAACAGTTTGCGCACGAGTTTCTTAAGCGGGGTGGATTGAAGGAGTTGATTGACGTGATTTACAGCAGTCATGGAAATACTCTTGCGGTAAAGCAATCAGGTTCTTGTTGTACGCTCGAGCTGACGTCCCTTCCAGTACGCGTTGGTGGCCATGCAACACCTGATGGAACTTGACTATGGGTGGTCTGATTTGGACGAAGTGTTCATTTTCAGGGTCGTCCAGATCCTGTCCTCAGCCCAGTCTCTCATCAATGTTTGTCGACCTGCAACCGCTATTTTGAAGAAACTCGTTGAAGCAGATCCGCGAAATGCTACCGGACCAACTACTGCTGGATCCAGCCGATCGGTACCCCGCCCCCCTCCTGGGTCGGTCTATGTATATGGTTTCGCGGTTGTATTTGACCAAATGCGAAAGGACTCTCGGTTACTGGAGACTGTCGTTAACAGGCTCGGCAGCGCAGACACTGCTCTTACGCTTTACAGGTTCGCTGGGAATTCCCTGTTTTATCGTGACACTGACTCCGACGTAGTATGATGTTGATCAACTCCCTTCTGTCAAATGCGGATGATGACCGTTGGCAGGAGTTTATCGATGAGCTCGAACGTCTGAACGTCCGCAAGGCTGTAGTTGTTGGTCTCTCCCCTCCCTGGTCCACGTTCATGAAGCTCAAAGGTTTCATACAGCGTCTGATGTCCTCCCACACAATCGAGGACCTCACGTCATCAATCCTGGATTTTCAGGCGAACATGATCCGGGTCATGTACAGGCGCAAGACCCATTTCGTAGATCCTGCCAGGGAACTATCCCATCTTACGGCTTTGGAGTATATCTGGGATGCTAGTAAACTCACGGAAGAGCAGCAACCCGATGGGCCTTACAAGTGGCGAAAACTCGGCTTCCTGACCGAGGACATTAGTCGGGAGTTTGCCGACGCCGGTGTCCTAGGTCTTGACTGCCTGGTGCGTCCCCCCCTTGCTTCTTGGTCGCGGAGATTGATCGATTGGGCCCAGAAACATTTTGCGTGCAAGGATCCTGATTACTTTGCCACGGTTGTAACCGAGCAAATCAGTCGTCCACCTGAAAGACGGTGCCCAATTTCCCGTGCTTCAAACGAAATTGTGGAGCTTCTGTCAGAGCACTGGGCGATCTTTGCTCCTGGATGTCAGTAGAATTTAGGATATTGAGATGGCTTGGGAACTGACTTTCGTGTACAGATTCTACCCTTACGACTTTCCAACCTTTCTTCCTCGATTACCACAAAGTGCATTCTCTGGCAATGCAGTTCTTCCTAAGGATGTGGAACGAAAGTGGTTCTTCAGTTGTCGATTTCACTCGTATTGTGGCTTTGACCCGCAGCCAGTACGTTTACGCGTCATCACTTTCTCCATACGACTCACTGCTTTTTAGGGTTGGCGTTGCACTCAGGCGGGAGAACGTACGGCCATGGCATGAAGTGGAGCAAGACTTCCTCGAATCGGACTACCAGGCTATACGGGAGCGTCAGATGAAGGAGTTGGAGGAGGAGGATGACCTGCTGAGCAAGGTGCCCGTCAGGTTGGTCAGCATTTGCCAAGCTGAGGGGCCCATCGCTGATCCCCTGGTAGAAATTTGCGCGCGAAACTCTACAAGGAGTCCTACGAGTTTGTTCGACAACAACGAATCCACTGCCTCACACAAGGTGCCTGGTTCGTGAACGCCATACCACTAACAACTGTCAACCCTCGCGAGGGTATCCGACGCCCTGCTCGCCCTTGGAGGTTCATGAGATTGGTACGTGATCAGAGATAGCTATCGCAATCGAATGCTAAGACGTTCACGCGGAATGCAGGATACCGGGCTGAAGTATATGCACTACGTGGACTGTCCTATGAAGGTTCCAATTCGGGCTGGCTTGGAGGATCTTCCGGAACGTTTCGAAATCTCCCAAATCACCGAAGTAGCAACGGGGACGTGCGCTTCTCCACTCCATGCCATACGTGACAACGACATTTCACAACACTCGCCATTGATGCCCTCGCCACTATCGTTCTCGCTTCTCACCACAAACGATGGATCTTTGGCAGACCAAATCGCTCCTGATGTTCAACGCTGGGCTGACTGGACTGATGGATTGAACATGTTGAGGAGAGATGGTGGGCACGTCGCTTCTGGAGAGACGGCCGGATTCGTCCAAGCCCTAACGGAGATTGGGTTGAAGATCAAGCTACTGGGTACGTCACTGTGCTTCCTTCATTGGGTCAGTTACTAACGTCTGAGATAGACCTTGCTGGAGAAAGGGTCGAGATACCAAGTGGTTTGATCGCTGGACCGCCCCCGCCGACCAGTGACTTCTTCTTCTCCGACCTGCCATACGATACGCAGATATGAGGTCTGGTGACTGGCCACCGCTTCATCCTTGCCACACGTGTATATGTATTTATTCTGGGGAGCCGTTTCTATGCTTTATCTATGTTGCTCTGTACCAGTAAATCTTTGACATGCACGAAGCCATTTACCAAATCCCTCCAAGCAATCGCCCGCTCATGCACCGGGACCTGTGAACCAATCTAACAGGTCCTGTTGATCGGATTGGGTACATAGGAGATCGAGAGAAGATGAGCAATCGTGAGAATTCGGTTGCATTTTCCTCTATTGGACCACGAAGGTTCTCGTTGGCCCCAGCAGTCCTTATCGGCCTAGGCAGCACCTTGCCACCCTAATTCCTGTCCAGCTCCACCCACGTTCAGCTCAGTACAACATGCACCCCGCCCTCCACGTCGACGAACTTCTGCGAAAGGTTTTCGATCTTTGCTGTTCAGACAATGGATACAGAAAGACGCTGGTACAGTTGGCAAGGTGCTGCCAGGCCTGGAAGGAACCCGCCCTTCAGAAGGCATGGGAGAACCTTCCCTGTGTCACTCCCCTGGTGAAAATCGTAGTAAGTACCATTGTTCCCAAGACTTTGCCGGGTATTCTGCTGACCACGGTTCAGACCACGGATGGCGCATTCTCTGAGGAATTTGGTAACTATGCGCGCATGGTGAAGCACGTTAGGGTCGGAACTAAAGTAGGGAAGGACGTCGCGCTTGAAACCTTGTTCCACGATACTACTCCCCTCTTGCCAAACCTGCAAAGCGTAGCGGTCCTGATGGATGGGTGTGCCGCTCCTGCCGTTCACCTTTTGCTTTCCCCGATGTTAGCTACGGTTACCGTTGACATCGGCGTCAGCACTGGTCGAGCGACAGGAGTGGAGAGAGCCAGCAATATCGCCACCTACCTTTCTGCCCTCCGATCCTCCTCCATCCCCATCCAGAAACTCAACATCCGCGGGTTCGCTTGTGAGAAATTAAACCAGGCCGTTTGTGGCCTATCCACACTCAAATCACTCTCTTTGAAAGTCGGTACTTCGTTGTCGACTACGACGGTAATTAACATCGTAAACTTCCCCTTCTTGGAGGAGTTGTTCATCCACGCGGACCGGATCGACGCTGAATCTTTAAAAGAGTCCCTCGCCTCTTCTTCCCCAGTTTTCCCGACCCTACAAACCCTAGACATTCGCTCTTCCGTGGAAGTCGCCGCAACCATCGTGGAGCATGTCCGATCCGCTTCCTTCACTCGATTCTCCATCGAGGTCACCCAGTACAACGACTCCACTTGGACACACCTTTATTCGGTTATACCCACCACTACGCAAGATATCAGCATAGACTACCATGTAGATCTAGATGAGCCCACGAATGATACCGTCGACACCATTAACGACCACCCATTCACGATCAGGGAGTTAGGTGCCCTTTCGAAGCTCAATACCCTTCGTGCGTTTAGGTTGGAGACTAGCACCCCTGTGGATTTCGTAGACAAGGACGTTGAGGGGCTGACGAAGTGGTGGCCCGCTCTCAAGATATTGGACTTGGCTGTGTCACCGTACGGGGAATACAAGGAGGACGGAGACCAGGAAGCGCAAATGGTCCCATGGACCCCAAAGTTGACCGTGGGGTGTTTGCGCGCCGTTGCGAAGGGTTGGCCAGACCTTGAATGCTTGGGCTTGCCTATCAATATAGCTTCCGAGTCCAAGCGAGCACAGGATTCCCTCATTCACACCCACTTACACACGTTCAAGATCGTTCGTTCCTTACCTACTAGATCTTGTACACCCATCATAGAAGCGAACATCATCTTTATTCGTAACTTATTCCCTTCCATTCGCGACGACTTCAGCATCTTCAAATAATGCGTTATTTTCCTATCTTTACTTTATTTCTCGTCATCTCTCCCACGTCACGTAGTACAGGACATAAGAACAATAGATAAACTTTAGACATTTTGGATAGAGCTGTGTCCCAATCGCATGAGAACATTAGAGATCCAAGGAGACAAGCAAGAGCTGTACAAGGGGAGAGCGGAAGTGAAGTTGTACAAGCAACAATAACAACTAGGAGGAGCACAACAAAGGAAGGGGAGACCGCTACTTGTTTCATAATACCTCGGGCATGAGTTAGTCGGGTATAGCGGAAGGAGAAAGAATAGGCGCAAGTGCATGTACAAGGGTTGTGAAGTAAACACGGTGAACTTAGGTAAATTTACCAGGGGTGAACCAAGCAGAGGAAGATAAACCCGATTAGGCATCCGTCTGGGTGTGGAAAAACAAGCATACATGGATAGGGGACACAGTGTGGAAAGAATCCATAAAAACACACGTGGAATAGCAAAACCCGGCCAAGCGAGAGGGGGGAAGGCTACAATTGGACACACAGGGTCTACCAAATCTGGGGAGCGGGCGGGAAGAATTCGTGTGGCAACAAGAACGCATCCATTCCATTCTGCTGGAAGGAATTGCCACCCAGTGTTTGATCGGACAGCCAAACCGGTAGCTGTTCGTTCGACGTCGCTTCGAATCCTCTCCAGATGTTGTCGACACTGGGAGTGAACGCGACGTTCCCGTGCTGGTCATGCATCACGTGCATTTGCGCGGCCACCGCCGCATGGTTGTTGAAGTCGTACGCCGGCGAAACGGGTTCATGAGAGGAGGGCGGAGCTGGCTGGTCTGAGGGAGCATTCCCGCCCGCTCCGTTGTGATCGGAGGCATACTCCATCGAGTTTGTTCTGTGGTGACGGTTTTCTCCTCGAGAAAGAGTGGGAGAACGAGACTGAGAAACACGGCCACGCTTTCTGGCTCTCTTCAACATGAGCTGCAGAGTGACAGCGTATCGTTTGCCAGGAATCTCGGATAACAAGCCTGCGAGCTTCTCGACCTGGGTGCGTACTTCTTCGATATTGCATTGTTCAGGGAACAACCTGGTGAGTCGGAGCAGCAATGACGCAGAGAACGTCGCGGTAGCGTGAGTGTAATGCACGGCTGGATAAAGCAAGGTCAAACTTGTGCGGTAATGAAATGAGGTACTTGGAGAATATTACCATATTTCATCCCCTCCCTGTAAGCAGGGGAAGTGAGAGTGATCTCCAGGCACTTCCGAGCAACGTGGATCGATCGGATGGCTAACTGTCGCTGAGCATCCGGCGTCTGCTGGACGTCCGTGGGACCGTTGATACCCCTCAATGCCGTCGCATTGTGATACAGCTCGGCATGGATGTGCTGCATCTGCAAACTCTGGCGGTAGAATGCTACAACCGTTCGATCAGAAATTGCAAAGGGAAGCCTGAGAAGGATCTCGTGGATATATCGGACACTTACCGGCATTCTCATACTTCTGAGAGAACGCCCTATCCCAGGTCGTGTACCACGAAGTGAACTCGGTATCTGCCTCACGGAGAACGTTGAAGGTGTGATCGTCCACAGGTCGGTCGATCGGCTGTAGGTTATTGTTGACGCGCTCCCTGAGGGCCATGAGTTCGACAGTCGAAACCAGTCGCATGTCATCTTCGATGGTCAACGGGTGTTGTAGGAGCAGCCTACATCCGTAGATACTTTCGTCGTCTTTCAGGATAGAAGGTCTCCCCGTACCATACGACATTCTGATCGGGGAACCGGATTTAGTAAGGTGGAGTGCATCAAGTGGAAGGTCACATACTGATGCTCGAAGAGGTACAAACAGAGCCAGGTCCGGGTGGAGACAACAAGCTCGCGGTCTTTTGATGTCGTTCCGATTTTTCCGGCCTTCATACGTTTGTAGAGATCCGGCCAAGCCTTGTGCATCGCTAGAAACGCCGTCAGTTAGTGTCATTTCATACCAATATCCCGTACACGTACAGAGCTCCATAGCCATCCGTACAGCGTGACCACCGCTGAGCCAACCGTTGTCGGACCATCCAGAAACGAGGACTAATGTACGTGATCAGTACGAACCATGACGTGCCATAATCGCTACACTTACTCATGGCTTGCACAGCCTCCTGACGCGAGACTGGAGAGAACAACGTTGCACACGAAATAGTCTGGACCTCTTCTAGACACTTCAAATACACTTCACTAGGTGAACCCCCTCCGTCGCGCACTTTTGCAGCAACCATGCAGATGACGGTAACAGCGAATGGCGAACGCTCTCGTAAGGAATCGTAGGTATCCACGTTAGCGTCGAAGATAGGAAGGAATGTAGAGCAGCCTTGGTAGAAACTGATGGGGGTTAGGGCGTGTACGCGAATGTTTGCCGAGACCACGTACATTTGAAAAAGTTGCCTCGCTTCGTGCTCGGAGATGATGCCTTTCGTAACGACTACGAGGTTTATGAGCGGAACAAATCACCCCACGTGAAATTGCACCATACCATCCTGGAAAACCATCCTCGGTGGTCTGTGTTGTACCTTCCGCCGTTTTGTTGGCCTTGAACGGCGGCCATCTCCATCCGGAGTTCGCGCTCGGCTAACTGGTTGGCTCTCGTCACCATTTTCGAGCGAAGCGCGCTCGACAGCTACATCAGCAAGTCCTCTTAGAACTTCCCAGGGCGCGACGAGTCCAGAGGCAGGGAGTTCCCCGTTGTCCTCCTCCTCGTTATCAGATGAATCTGCACTCGTGACCGTGGACTGTGGCATGGGTCTCTTGTTACCAATAGCAGGGTCGGGTACCTTGAAACCGCCTTGTCGGGGCTCCTCCTGATATCTCACCGAAGATACGTTAGATCGTGAAGAACCAGAACCATCGATGCTGGAGAAAGGGGGTAAGACTGGTCCATGATGATGTCCGCCAGTGACGTTCTGGTGTTGACCTGTAGAGAACGAAAAGATCAGCGGATCGGGGTGAAGCGGACTGCCGAATGAACAAACTCACCCACGTACGGAGGCGGTCTATGTCCCGGAGCCCCCATTATGGAGTGGAATGAACCCGAGGATTGTTGTGCTGTGAGCGGAGGTCGGGGGCCAGGCGGACTCATAACCGACGGTTGTGGTTGATGACCAGGTGTAACCATCTGTTGTTGATGCGGTCCGTGAGAGGACGACGAGTGGGTGTCAACCATGAGTTGAGGCGGGTGAGAGTGCGGTGCATTAGTGGGAGTTGAAGCAGTAGCAGTGGCGGGAGAGTCTTGTGATTGAAGGTCTGGTGTGAATGGTGGAGGCTGGTAAACTGAAGGTGAACGGTGCGTTGGGCCTAGACCGTTCCTGAGATGAGAGACGATCTCCGTAAGAGCACTCTGTATTGCAACTTGGGTCTGACGAATGTCTGCAACATGAGCTTCGAGACTGCGAATCCGCCTGGAGGAGAACGGGCCAGTCAGTTGATGTGGGAAGATACGATTGAACAGAACGTACTCCAAACCAGCCTCCCCAGTGAGACTCGCCTCCCTGGTAGGTTTCTCGAACAGACATTCGAGGCCGGCATGCCTGCATCTTCTACATGGTGGGTTCTCGGCGCCCTCGCACCTCATCTTTTGCTTCCGACAAGCATTCTACGGAAGCAAATGTAGGGTCAAACAGAGATCGTTGGAGAAGTCGGGATTTTACACACGCAAGCACCTGCAAGAAGAGTGAGATCGCAAACGCGAGAGAAAAGAGCTTAGCAAGGCGGACGTACGAGGGACTCTGTTGAGGGTCCTTGCGGCAGGCTTAGCGTCGAGCTTTGGGCCAGATTTTCCGGGAGAGTCGTCGGAATCCTCTTGCTTCTTTACATGAGCGGGGCCATTTGGGGTGTTCATGGCCGGCGCGGGGGTGAGGATGGGGAGAGAGGGAAAGACTGTGCGGGTTATCTACCAAGTCTGGTCGAGGTCCCACAGCCTGTCTTTGTGTGATGAAGCCACGGGGCGAAACCGACAAGGGCAGCCGCTTCGCACGTCCAAACAAACGCAAATAAACCGTCATTAAATCGTCATACGGTAGGCTACAACCAGGCGTTAACTCGTCCTATCCTCTCTCTTAAATACACCCCGTAACCATCTCCATCTCGACCTCTGCGGTGGTGGTGAGGAATCCATCTCTGCACCCTCGGACAAAGTGCGTTCCATAGCCTCATCAACAGCGCTGGGGACTGGGAAAACATCTCCCTCACTCTGCGACCTCCTCATCTGCGACTCTATCGACAATCCGCTAACCTTCCTCCGTCGTTCTCGGGGAACAACGACAAACCCAGGGCTGGCTGGAGAAATACCAATCGATAACCCACCTCCAAGAGCACCGGGAAGCTGGGACGGGAGGACATTGTGGTGGTGTTGTTGGACAGGAGAGCGTAGTTCGTTTGTCAGTCTACGCCGCTGTACCCCGGTTCGGATGCTCAGGCCAGGTCGTTCACCAGCAACCTGTGAAAGCGCCAGGTAGTCCTGGATGTACCGCGTTGGAGACGTTGTCCGTGGGTGCAGGTCGTGGGTGAAATAGTTGGAGGCGTCCGACTCTGAGATCGCAGATCGTTCGAGAAGAATGGTGTCCCGTGCTGACCTGCCGCGTGTATCAGGCGACACCTCTTCACATGGTTCCAAGCCTTCATCCTCACTCTCTTCGTCTCTCCACGTCCCTACATTAACCCCGCCACCCCCACTGTTGAACGACACAACCCATACGCCGCCCAATAATACGACGATTCCCAATCCGACTAAGGCAAGGTGATTCCAGGGTATAAGTGAAAACTGATCAAAGTAGACCAGACCGTTCACGATGGAAGATAGATTATAGAAACAGAACGCCACTAAACCATGCATGAGCATTGAAACGTCCAAGTCAAATAGGAATGGAACGCACGTGGGCACACCAAGGTTGGATCTGCCAAGATGAGCGCCTTATGAAGATACCACAGTTGCAGCAAGGCGAACACGCCCAACCCCAGGATTAGGAGCCATGCCTGCCATCGCCAGAACTGATTCTTCCCACTGAGGGTGAGAAGCAGCAGTTCCACACCGCTCTTTGCAAACAATAAACACATCCCGGACAGGATTCCCGAGGCAGAAGCGTAGGAAATCGACAGGATCAAAGGGACTTGAGACTTGCGGTTGTTTGATGACGCAAATATGGAGGATGTGGTGATGGAGGGTGACCTAGAGCTCGATTTCCTCACTATTAGGGGCGTGGTCTCTGTCATGATATGGCCGGTTGTGGTGATAGGGTTCGCCGTGGGTGGTAGCAAGGCGGGGGTTAACGATGGTGAATAAGGAGGAGTTTGAATTCGTTGCGAATAGGTCCATTCGGATACATGGGTCTAATTGAATCGTTGCACGTGAGATTGGTCCACAAAAACCCTAACTCAAGGCCACTCACGATGACAAGGGCCACCGCGAGCAAAAATCCAAGAAGCGAGAAATATACGACGAACGCAGGCCTGTTGAACAAAACGAGGAGATCTTCCAGAGAGTGAGTCGGTTCTGGGACGATCCCGAATACTGCGATCAGTACCGCGCCGCCAGCGATGAGGATGGTGCCGAGAATCATCCAAGCCGAGAATACATCTCCGAGAAGTAAGCGGGCGAAGAAGGCGTTCCATAGCAGCGATACGGCACCGAGCGGAGCGAGGATGACGACGGGTAGCGAAGCTATCTGGAATAGTGAACCAAGGATGTTGGAAGATATAAATATTCCTGTAGCGGATGGTGTTCAGCAAAACGGGCCTGAGGGTGTGGATAACGATTGGGCTAACCAAAACCGAGCAACCACAGCCTGACGACGTCGGAAAGTTCAGTGATCTCAAGCAAGAAATGTGTGCTGAGATGTTGATAGATACTCACGGACGACGATACTCATTCTTCTGCTCATGCTCCGGAAGGCTCTGGTTTTGGATATGGCTCTTGCGTTGGACGGTCAACCCCAGCGATTGGACGAAGGATGCCAAAAGCCCGACGACGATTCCCGCAGCGATAGATATCCTCGGACCAGTTGAGCTGAGATTTGGAGGGTGCATCAGTGCACTCTTCGTGTCCTCGTGGTGGTGGGCTGGAAGTGGCGGTGGACGACGTCCATTAACGATCGAACGTGCCCAATTAGGAAACCACCCCCTCGCCTCGACTATGTCGATCGGATTCGCCCACTGCTTCCTCTAGATGTCTCTCCGCCGTACGCTAGAGGAGATTGAGTTTGGACCCTTCAATGCAAACGACGTTCTTGACGAGTACGTCACCCACAAGAAGAACGTGCCAGTAGACCTGTACAGGCTCCAGGTGGTGAGGAACGGTCGAAAATCTGGGTAACCACACCCCTTCACCATCCTCGATGGAACCCCCGGATCTCATGGCATCTCGAACTCTACAGCCTCGATGAATCAGAGGCTTCTATTAGTAAGAAGCCCGTTGGAAAAGTCAGATACTTCGGGATCCTCTACGTCGAGGACCTCGGCTGGATCTCCCCAAACGGAAGACGTCTCATTCACGATGACATGAGACGTCGTGGACTCAAGCTCACTCTGGGTAATCAAATATTATCTCAACCATAAAATATTGCTCCACCGTCTGACTCAACATAGAGTCCATATATGGACCTGACAGACCAAATGATGGACTTACGGTTAAGATCGCCATCACCGTCAAGCACATAGGCTTGACATACTTGACGGGTATGTGCATATTGTTATATCACTGTTGTAATCGCCATTTTGACGGGGTAATACAGATAAGAATTATTCAAACGATATGATGCTGTTTTCCCTTACAACCGGTATGAGGTACGAGCCCCGATCCTATCTTTCAGTAGTTTTCCTCACGTGTAGTCCTGAAAGCACACGGAGGCTCAGAATCGTATCACTCAGTCCAATATGCTCCGCAAAAAGCCAGGAGTACATCGCTGCTTATCGCTTCTATCGTTTACTCTCAGACTTGTGTTCTGGGATATCGAAGCCGACGCCAGAAGATTTCTTCAACGCGCTCATGAATCACAACAGAGAAGCTGGGATACGCGTTAGCAAGGACGCCATTGTCAAACGTATGTTGAAACATGCCATATGGTTGACAGAACAGGCCAAACGACACGTCAACATTCAGTCCTGGAAAGATTTCGCTAGGACAAAGGTCCTCGATGTAGATAGAGAGTCGGATGTCGAAATGGCTGAACCTGATGACGAGCGTCTGGTCCGTCCCATTCTTAGCTCTTCAGCACCCCTCGCTCTTTCACCGAAACAAAAACGGGTAAGCTCTCGCACTCGACTACAAATGTATCACCTACTCAATGCCCCCATACTCACAGTCATGGAGCGTCGATTCCCGGTCCTCCCTCGAATACGCTTCGGACGATCAACTCTTCGGACCCGAACCCGAACGTGGATCCAGTCCGGAACGTTCACCGTCTCCTCCCCTGACTGACCCCTATGTCGCAGCGCGCGTGCCCATAGTGTTTCGCCTTGTACCAAGAATTCCGGACGACTTCCACTGGTGGTGCGAGATCGAGGGATGTTATTACAACATCGACATGTTGAACCTGACCGGAGAGAATCTGGTGATGCTGGACGGCGAGACGGTGGCTAAACTGCGTCTCCAGGATTGGTCGTTGAGCGATCCGTGGGTACGGTTAGCCTTCAAGGCGATGGTAGAAGACCATCGGGCGAAACATTTGGAGTCCTGGGGACTCCGATGTATCAAAGGACCATCTGGAGTATGTCGTCCAAGGCATCACCTTTCGCGATCATTTTTCTGAACATTCTCCCTTTTTAGGCCCTTGCGTACATTGAGCTTGTTGAGCCCCCAGGACCCGATAGAGAGAAGGACAAGTTCTCGGACCTCAAGATCGAATTCACCGACTTATTGTAATTGCTGCAATTCTTGAAATTATTTTTTGTACAATGTCGTGACATACAGTATGATTAGTTCCGTGGGAACTGTAACGATGATACAGAACGATTATAATTCTACAAAAGCTTACACAAAGTCCGAACTTTAGGGCATAGGTTCTAGTCCATCTCTTCTACTTCAATGTCGTCAACATGATCGTCATCCATGTCGACATCCATGCTGCTGCCTTCGTGGTTGGGTATGATCGCCAGTCTGTTGTGAGGACCATCGAAGGTAACCTTGATCGTCTCTCCATCGCGAATCCGATCAGAAAGTATCATAACAGACAAGGGATTGAGCAAGTCGCTCTGGATCGCGCGGTTGAGAGGACGGGCTCCGTAGATGGGCGAGCAACCGGAGGCACAGAGGAAGTTCTTCGCATCTTCATCGATCTGAAGTTCCATCTTCCTGTCTGCCAAGCGGTCTTGGACCTCCTTCAGTCGGATGTCCACGATCTTTTTCACGTTGCTCAATGAGAGGGTACGCTAGAAGGATAACATGAGTCAGCAACTTAGTCCCAAAGAAGGTCCGTAATTCATCGAAGAAGCGGATACTCACGAAAATGATGATCTCGTCGATTCGGTTAATGAACTCCGGAGGGAAATGACCACGGATCGTTCCCATCACCAACTCCTTGGCTTGTGACTTAACCGGACCTTCACCCATATCGCTAAGACAGGTAGCGCCGAGGTTGCTTGTCATGATGATGACAGTATTTCGGAAGTCGACCACCCGTCCTTGGCCATCCGTAAGCCGCCCATCATCAAGGACCTGCAGGAATAGAGTGATAAACTCTCTGCAAGCCTTCTCGATTTCATCTATCAGCACGATACAATAGGGTTTGCGACGAACATATTCCGTCAATTGGCCTATAAGGTTGATGCGTCAGAATCTCGTGACAAGAAGCGCGAACCGAGTTGAGAAGAAAAACTTACCTCCGGAATCGTGACCCACATAACCTGGGGGTGCACCAATAAGGCGTGAAATGGAGTGCTTTTCGGAGTATTCCGAAGAATCAATCCTAATCATAGCGTCGGGTGAATCGAATAACAGCGTCGCAAGCGTCTTGGAAAGGAGGGTCTTTCCGGTCCCAGAAGGACCAGCCATGAGGAACGAAGCAATAGGACGAGCAGTGTTTCGAAGGCCGCTCCTGGACAGTCGGATGGCGTTTGCAACTGCCTTGACCGCCTCGGGTTGGCCGACAACACTCTCTGCAAGGATCTTTTCGAGGCGAAGCAGCTTCTCCTTTTCACTCGACATCAATCTGGTGACGGGGATTGATGTCCAACGAGCGACGATCTCGGCGATTTGCTCGGGTGTGACTGTGTCGCTTTCGGTACCCTCAGAATCATCTGCAGCTTTCTTCTGTTCCAAAACCTTGAGTCGGTTCTGGAGATCCGGCAGGGCGTAGTAGCGCAAGTCTGAAGCGGTAGAAAGGTCGTATCTCCGCTCAGCATCGTCGGCCTTGGCCTTGAGCTCGTCAATCTTCTTGCGTACTTGGTTGACCTCATCACCGCGCTTCTTCTCGTTTTCGTAGGCCACGAGCAACGGTTGAAGCTGATCATCAACATCTGCGATGGCCTTTCGAGCGGCGCCGAGTCGTTCCTTCGAAGCTTGATCCTTCTCACGTTCGAGGGCATGAACTTCCACTTCGAGCTCGAGTTTACACCGCTGAAGCTTATCGATGGCCTCTGGAGCGGTTTCACGCGTTACGCGAACACTGGGGCAAGAATCAGTACAACCCACGATGACAGCGGTAGCATAAAACCATACCTGGCGCAAGCCTCGTCAACCAAATCAATCGCAGAATCGGGAAGACGTCGGGATGTCAAGTATCGATGGGCGAGCGTGGCGGCGGAGATTAATGCACCGTCCAATATCCGGACCCCATGATGGACCTCATACTTCCCACGTATGCCACGGAGGATGTTGATCGTTTCCGGGACGGAAGGCTCGTTGACTAAGACTTGGGCGAACCGACGCTCAAAAGCAGCATCCTTCTCGATGTACTTGCGGTATTCACTGGATCTTATGTCAGTAATCACGAATGGCAGGTTATGGCGTGCAGAACTCACGCTAACGTAGTCGCTCCGATGCACCGTAACTTCCCACGGGCAAGCATGGGCTTTAGGAGGTTGGCAGCGTCCATGCCCCCACTTGATGAGTCAGACCCCGCCATGATCAAATGGAGCTCATCAATGAACAAGATGACCCCAACACCCTCCTCGGACGCCTTCTCAACCTCGTTCAAGACGGACTTGACACGTTCTTCGTACTCTCCCTTATACTTTGCGCCAGCCATAAGCGCTCCCATGTCTAAGCACGGTAAGTCAGAATCAATATTTACACGTCAAAAGTGAACAAAGCGTTCACATACCGAGAGAGAACAGTCGGCCCAACAATGATGCAGGCACATCACGATTCACAATTCGCTGCGCCAGCCCCTAGGAGGAATCAATCAATGACTGAATGGATCACAAAAAACAGACACGTTACATACCTCAACTACGGCAGTCTTTCCCACACCGGGTTCTCCAATAAGAACGGGATTGTTCTTTGTTCTTCTGCAAAGAATGCGAATGACACGACGGATCTCGTGGTCACGACCAATGACAGGGTCGATCCTTCCGTCCGCGGCAAGGGCTGTTAGATCGACTGCATATTTCGACAGGGCGTCGAAGCCTTGCTCGGCATTCTTTGTGTCGACTCGACGGTTCCCGCGAATTTGGTCGATGGCCGTTTTGAGAGCAGACTCGGTGAGACCAACCTCCTTTATCACGGGTTGGATGCTGGGGTCTTTGATAAGGGCGAGCAGGAGATGGTCTTGAGCAATGTAGGAATCATGCATGGTCTTCTGAATGGACTGAGCCTCTCGAAGGACCTTGAGGGCGGCAGAGCTTAGGGCGGCCCCATCTGGTGGAGGCGATTGCGCGGGTAACCGGACGATGATACGGTTAAGTGCCCGCTTGACCGCAACCTAAGGAAAATGTTAGGGTTGGGGTGTAGCCACTAACGAAAGAATCAACATACTGGATCACCGCCCATTTTCTGAATGACGGAGGCGAAAAGGGAGTTCTTACTGCCCTGGATACTTCCGTTCAAGCCCCCAGGCGGCTGCTGATTGCCAGCCCCTTCGTTTAAGAGAACGAACGCAATATGGGCCGGTACAACTGTTGCGTTAAGAGAGTTATCAGACGGAAGCGCCTTTGGTGACGTAATCGGGAATGCATACCATGAGCGTTAGCGTAGTCTTTGGCGAGCTGAATCGCAGCGGTCAAAGTCTCCTGAGTCTTATCTGTAAAGTCAAAGTCTAAGCTCATCGGCGAAAGAGGAGAAAGAAGGAAAGTTTGTCCGTTCTAGTGAAGAGGGGGAGTTATGCTTTTATACTCCTCCAGGTGACCCTGGCTCATTTTTTTCATTCGCCCCTCTGTCTCTTTCCAGAAGCCTCTAGTCACGTCACACAAATTCTAGTGACGCCTCGTCTCTTCGTCACGCCCCGACCAGAATTTTCCCACGAGTGCTGCCTACCAAGTCGAAAACGATGAACGTGTTCGGAAGGAGAATACTCTCGACCCCTCGCGCCCTCGCTCGATTCTCCTCGACCACAGCAGTCGTTCCTCCACAACCACCCGCCTCGAGCACTCCAACCTTTGCGACCGAGACCGCGGTTTCAGACTACCCTCAGGCTCCGAACTACCCCGGACTATGGTCCGAGAACCAACGTCCCAGGCCGACCCCAGCGAGTGGCCCTCGCTTCGAACAGACAACTATGCACCTCCAACCGCAGCCCCTCAGCGCAATGGAAATGATTGTCAATGAACCAATTCGTCTATCCAAGACTAGAATCGCAGCATGTGACGGAGGTGCGTACCGAACCCCCCCCCCCCATCCCCGCTCTCCCGCCCTTGTTACCGTGTCGCTCCGTATCCCCGACACGACAACTCTCGGCGTATTCGGATCCCAACGATTCCTGACTCGTTTCTGTATTCGGCAGGCGGCGGAGCACTCGGTCACCCTAAAATCTTTATCAATCTTGTGCGCCCATGGTTTCCATCTTCTCTCTCTCTCTCCCTTTTTTCACACCCAGCGCTTTTTTTCTCTTCCCTGAACACACAGGATAAGCCTGGCGCTCACTCCTGCACGTAAGCCGACTCCAATTTTTCATCTCGCCATCTTAGTTTCGCGTTTATCTGACTTGCGGAACACCAATCTCCCGGCGTCCCTTTCCCTTCACAGATATTGGTAAGTCCACCGTATTGTCTCCTTCGAATGATGATGGGACGTCTTGCTGACGTCCGAAAACAGTGGCCTTAGATTTGAGCTGGAACATCACGAGCACAACCATTGATTCCAGCCGCTTCTAGATCATCCAGTTCTTATCCCACATACTTACATACATTCGGACGCGAGAAAACCTACGAAATCTCGCTTCGGCAATCCAATCTATAGTATTCACTGCATCGCGTGCTCAACTTATATGCCCGCCCCGTGCGAGAATTTGTATCCGGACCTTGAACATTCACTAAAAGAACTCATGTGATGAATCGACGAGAGCGTGCGGGGGGGGGCATATATGTTCATCTCCCTAGTTTCACGCTCCATTCCCCGATTAAATAGTAGCAATGAATGCCATTGTGTGGGTGTGTGGTGCGAGGTAAAAATACAATGTAGTCTACTATGTTGGACGAGAACGATAGACAGTAAGAGAAGGCGATGTACAAAGTGAATAAAAACATAGGACACCTACAAAAAAAAAGGGAGAGCGTCGAAGGAAACCGAAAGACTAAGGGAATGATACTAAAGAAAACCCTGCCTAGCAACGATTATAAAAGTGGAATGTTCGTTAAGGTAAGGTGCGGCGGCAGTAGAAAGAAAACGGGGCGGGAAAGAGAAACGGAACTGAAATTGGACAAAGGAATGGCAGGACGGCCAATGGAACCGAGGAGAAAGGAAAAATTCCATGCTCGGTGCCTCCTGGGTCGAGGGTAGATAGGGAAATGGTAGCCAAATGAATGTGTGTGTAGGGGGGGAGCCAAATTAGGGTTGTTGATGCACATCACCAACGAGTGCGGCAAAGTACCAATATAGAGGGGAATCAAGAACAACACAGATGCGCCGGCGGTCAAGCAGAAAGACTTGGAAAAAAAACAGACAAGAAATGAGGGGGGCCGATGACGTTGGAGGCGGATATGTTATGCGAAAAAAAGCAGTGGGGAATACGAAGACCAGAAAACGAGGAATGCTGTCATGCAGGGAATCACTGTCAGCCTTCATCACGGGTGTAAACCGAGGTGTCGTCGGGGCTGATGAATGACATCGGCGATAACGGCCGGTATTCGCCCTCGGCTACAGCTTCCAGTTGAGCGAATGGCGGCAGTGACGTTGATGTCGTTCCTGTTGAAAGGTCTTCTCTTGAAGGCGAAGGCTAAAAGGAAAGTCAGCCTTGCAATGGCAGCTCGGGTGCAGTTCGACATACCACCTTGAACATCGGATTGACCGCAGACTTGGGTAATCCTGGGCTCGGAGAGTACGGGCTCAGAGATGGAGAGCGAGGGGCCCCTTGGGCGAAAGGTGGTAATGGAGGAGAGGGGACAAGAGGACTCAGGTGCTGTCTCCGGTCAGATAGCCCGCCTCCGTCTGACCAGCTGGTCATCGGCTGTGGCTGATTCGACCACTGTGGCGAGCCTATCGTAAGATTCTGCATGGGGGGTGGAGACCCGTGGTCCGACAACGAAGAACTAGCATCCACAGATGGCCGTAGGTGGAGATCGTTGAGTAACTGTTGCTCGTACGACAGCGAGTTCGACGACCGTGCAGACTTGGCGAGCTCGTCGTATGCCGTTCGTAATGACGATGTGGAAGACTTGTGCAACCCAAACGCACCCGACCGTGACCGTAGTCGCATAGGCCCAGGGTCGCTGTCCACGGTGGCGAAAGAGATGACGGACATCCTACCCAGTTCTGACGATGACATTGAATGGTCGTCGTCCCAGTCCCTCCGCCGAGCCTTTGTATTCCTCTCGTCTCCCCTCCAGCCAGAGAACGGTGCCTCCCCATACCTCCCACCAGCAGCATTGAGGGTAGTCGTGCTCCTCTCCCTCTCCTGACCATGGGTTCGTCTCTTTGAGCCAGTGGTATTCCTCGAAGGTTTCTCCGCTTCGAGTCGTCCAACAGGATTGGGATTGATGGCGTATTTCCACTCCAAATTCGAGGCAGCGGTCTGCATAAGTGCGTTCCTCTTCTGTATGACAGCCCTCGCTTGTTCCCTCTGCATTTTCTCCGCCAAGGCCCGTTTCTGTTTCTCTGCCTCCTTCGCCATCCTCTCGGCTTCCTTCTTGAGTTTCTTAGGGTCAAACTCTTGCGGGGCGGGGATTTCAATCGATCGGCTGTCGGCGCTGGAGGAGCGTTTGAGCGATGGCGTCGAATTTGAAGACGTAATGTTCTCTTCGACAGGTGGGAGTTGGTGGACCTTGTCCGCTTGGCCAAACTTGCCCAATCCCCATTTGAGGCTGACGAAGGAACCGAGGGTTTTGAGTTTCGGTCCGTTCGCCTGCACATCTGGCGGCCGAGGATTTGCAGGGTCTTGTAAAGGTTCCGGGTCCAGTGGGGGTCGGTTGGGATATTCCTGGGCGACGGGTGACGTTTGAATATCCATCGGTTGTGCGGCGTCATACTCAGGTGAGGTGACATCCATAGGATCCCAACTGTTGTTTACATAACCGTTTGCTGCGTAATCTGGAGGCGTACCCGAAGGAAGGTTGGTATTGATAACGGTAGCATCGGGATCTTTCCGGTGGTTATTTGATGATGGATAGAAGGGAATGCGGTGAGTGGTGGAGGCGTCGAAATGCGGCGACGGTCTTGGGACAGAGGGGGAGTGGGCGTGGGAAGGGGGTACGGTTCGAGGGATTTGGGTGGCGAGGGATGTGGCTTGTTGTTGAGCGGCGCGTGGGAATGGACGGGACTGTAACGGGGGAGGGGAAGATACAGGGATGGGGGGATTATTCTTGGACATGGTCTCCGCAAGATACGGGTGGTCAAGGCACTGCCGGGCCGTCAAACGAGCATCAGGATCGTACTTGAGCAGGTCCACGATACATTCGACCAATTTCACGGGGACGGAACGATCGAAGAGGGCATGTATGGTCTTGGGTTGTCTCTGAGAATTGGTCAAGACCACACTGCAAAAGTCATTGAGACAGAGAAGAGGATACCTTTGGAAACGCGAAGCCAACGGCCTTTGCCATCCTGATACCTCGAGGCCATTTACCTCCTCCGAAGGACTTGCCTCGGGAATCTAGACCATACTCATCTGATGGGTCACCCAATAGGTCGCATATCCGCTCAACTTGATCGATTTCTCCCTGACCAGGAAAGAGCGGTCGCAGATTGACAAGTTCGGCCATGATGGTTCCCAACGCCCACAAATCGACGGGATTCGAATAATCGCGACTCCGTAAAAGTACCTCCGGTGCCCGGTACCACCGTGTGGACACGTATTCGGTATATGGCGGCTTGCTTTTCGTCTCACGCGCGAGACCAAAGTCTGCGAGCTTGATGATAACAACCACGTCCTTTTCGGATGGGGCATTTGGAGGAGCGACAGGCGATACAGGTCGATAGTCGTAGAGGCCAGTGGTGGTTACAAGAAGATTCTCGGGCTTCATGTCGCGATGAAAATACCCAGAAGCGTGAATATGGTGTAGGCCTGATATGGTTTGGTGGAAGATGGAGGAGACGAGACCACCTGCGAGTGGTCGACCCTTGCGGGATTTGATTAGTTGGTAGAGATTACCTTCCATAGACTCGAACACGAAATAGAGCTCTTTGCTGGATGGAAGGAGAAAGAAATCATAGAGGGGAATTATGTTGGGGTGGTATGGGATATTTCTTAGTGACTGAAGAGGAGACCGGAGGGTAGTGAGCAAGAGGGTGAACGAGTGGTCGAAACGGACGTGCCTCGAGCTCCTTGAGTTTTTTACATTCGTCCCAACCTCCTTCCCATCGTTTCTTCATTCTCTTGAGGGCTACAAGTCGCTTGCTGGCGTATTCTGGGCGTGCACCCGGACCGCACTGCATGGCGGAAAGAGGTGTATTGGGGGGTAGGGTCCCATGCCAGTCACACAACCACACCGTCCCAAACGATCCATCACCGACGACCTTGAGGGGAGTGTATGTGCGTGTTGATGCTGGAAAAAGCAGAAGAAAAGAGGAGTGAGAGAGGAGTGAGTATATGAAATCTGGTTGAAGCGTGGACATTGAGCTGACATGTTCTGGCGTCCCCGACGATGAGCTGGTTATACTCGACGGTGACAGAGGGCACGCCAGTGACGGTGACGGGATCTCTAGTGTTCTGCTGTGACTGTTGGGCCGGCGGGGGGCGTGAGGGAGATGAAGCGGTTGAGTTGGAGGGGGGCGAGGGTCGAGAGTGTACATGGTACTGACTCTGGGCTGGATGGACTGTGTGCATGATACAACCTGGACTGGCATCGCCCACTGGGGATCGGTCAGAGGGAGGGCATGCGCGAGAGTGAGTGGGAATGGGAATGGGAAGAAACAACGGGTTCTTCCTCCGCTACCGCTCCCGGAATCCAAGCATCGACTTGCTCGATTGATGATGAGAATTCATCAGAAACCACCTGACCCGGTAGGGATTATTTTATTCTTAAATTATTGGTAGACATTCTAGTACGGAACCTCGTCAAATAGCTTGGAAATGCTCTCCCCGTAGTGGCTCCGTCGGATAACCTCTGCGAGAACAATCCCAATGTCAATCACCTCCAGTTTCCCACACCGCGCGACATTCTCCTGCTGCGGCAGCGTATTTGTGACGATGAGTTTGGT